>PVLD010029392.1:0-18139 GCA_004027595.1 Dinomys branickii
TTTTTTTTTTTTTTTTCTGCGGTACTGGGGATCGAACTCAGGACCCTCTGCTTGCTAGGCAGGCGCTTATTCCACTGAGCTATATCCCCAGCCCGAGTTCTTTATATATTGCGGATATTAGTGCTTTATCTTTTTTAATTTTTATTTTTTTGTCTTTTTGAGACAAGGTTTCCCTGTGCAGTTCGGGCTGAACTTGAACTCACTTTGTAGCCCAAGTTGGCCTTGAACTTACACTGATCCTCCTGCCTCAGCCTCCCCAAGTGCTGGGACTATAGACATGCACTACCACACCTGTCCTCATCCTTTGTCTGAAGAACAGCTGGAAATTTTTTTTTACCACACTATTGGTTGTCTCTTCACTCTGTTGGTTTCTTTTATTGTACAAAAACCTCCTAATAAGATGAGATGCCAGTTGTTGATTCTTTGTGATAGTTTCTGTGCAATCAGGGTTTTGTTCATAAAGTTTTTGCCTATGCTAATGTCTTCAAGAGTTCTACCTGTTCTACCAGAAGATTTAGTGTTTTTGTTTTCATATTTAGATCTTTCATCCATTTCATTTCAGTTCAGTACATGATGAAAGGTATGGGTGTAGTTTTAATCTTTGGTATGTGGAAAGTCAGTTTTTCCATTTTCACGTATTAAAGTGGCTAACTTTCTTACAGTGAAGTTGTTTGGCTACTTTGTCAAAGATAAGGTGGCTGAGTGTGTTTGGAGTTGTTTCTGCATCTCTTAATATGTTCCATTGATCCTCAGGTCTTTTTTTGGCCAGTACTATGCTGCTTTTATCAGAATAGCTTTATCGTATAGTTTCAAGTCAGGGATTGTGATGTGCCCCACCTGATCTTTGTTGCCCAGAATTGCTTCTTTTACTCAAGGTCTCTTCTGGTTCCAAATGAATTTTAGGATTGTTTTATCTAATTCTGTGAGGTATGCTATTGATATTTTGATCAGGAATGCATTAAATCTGTATAACAATTTTGGAAGTATGACAGTTTTCACTATATTGGTCTTCCTACCCAAGACTAGGGCTATCTTTCTTCTTTCTTTTTGGTACTGAGGATTGAATTCAGGACCTCACACTTTGCAGGCAAGTGCTGTGCTGTTGAGCTATATCCCCAGTCCCTATCTTTCCATTTTATGACATCTTGTTCAGTTTACTTTTTCAGAATACTATAGTTTTGATTGTATAGATCTTTTACTTCCTTCATTAGATTGATTCCTAGGTATTTCATTTTTGGGATGCTATTGTAAAAGATGTCATTACCCTAATTTCTTTCTCAGTGAGTTTGTTATTTGTGTACAGGAATGAACTTGATTTTTGAGGGTTGACTTTGTATCCAGCTACTTGATTGAATTTGGTTACTAAATCTAGAAGTCTTTTGGTGGAGTTTTTGCAGTCTTCTATGTAGAATAGTATGTCATCTGCAAATAATGATAAATTTAACTTCTTCCTTTCCTATCCTTATTCCTTTTATTTATCTCTCTTGTCTAATTGTTTTGGCTAATGTTTCCAGAATTATATGCATTAAGAGTGGTGACAGTGGAATCCTCATCTTGTATCTGATTTTAGAGTGACACTTTCAGTTTTTGTCCATTTAGTATGATGTTGTCTATTGGTTTGTCGAACATGGCTTTCATCAGTTTGAGATAAATAACATCTATTCCAATTTTCTGTAGTGTTTTTTCTTTGAATCATGAGTGGGTGTTGGACTTTGTCAAATACTTTTTCTGCATCTATTGAGATGCTCATATGTTTTTTGTCTTTGGCTCTGTTGGTATCAGTATTACATTTATTGACTTGTGTATGTTGAACCATCCCTGGGATGAATGCAATTTGGTGAAGGTGTATAATCTTCTTGATGATTTGCTGCATTGTTTGCCAGTACCTTATTGAGGATTTTTGCATCTATGTTTATTAGGGAGATTGGCCTGTAATTCTCTTTCTTAGTTGGTTCTTTTTCCAGTTTTGGTATCAGGGTAATGCTTGCTCCAGGAATGAATTGGGGGGCATTGTTTTCCTTTAAATTTAATTAAAGATTTTGAGAAGTAGTGGCATTGGGTCTTTTCTGAATTTCTTGTAGAATTTAACACTACATCTGTCAGGGCCTGGGCTTTTCTTTGTTGGTAGGCTTTAGATTACATATTCAGTTTCATTGAGTGATATTGGTTTATTTAGGATTTTTATATCTTCTTGGTTCAGCTTTGGTAATTCATACGTATCTAGGAATCTATGCATTTCTTCTGTGTTTTCCATCTTATTAGAGTACAGGTTCTCAAAGTAGGTATTGATGATCTGAATTTCTGCAGGATCTGTTGTAATTTCACCCTTTTCAATCCATTCCTAATTGCATGGATTTGAGTCCTTTCTTTGTTTTGGATAAGAGTTTGTCAGTTTTATTTAATCTTTCAAAGAGCTGAGTCTTCGATTCATGAATTCTTTGTATTGTTTCCTTACTCTCTATTGCATTCATTTTTGCTCTGATCTTTATAATTTCCTCCCTTGTATAAGCTATGTGTTTGACTTGCTCTTCTTTTTCTAGAAGCTTGAGATTCAACATTCAGTTGTATATTTGAGATTCCTGATATGGGAATTCACTGCTAGAAATTTCCATCATAGAACTGCTTTCATTGCATCCCATAAATTCTGGTGTATTTTATTTGTATGATCATTTAATTGTAGAAACTAATTTCTTCTGTAATTTCATATATGACCCATTGGTTGTTCAGGAGAGTATTATTTAATTTTCATGTTTATTAATTTCTTGTGGTTTCTTTTGCCATTGATCTCTAATTTCATTGCATTATGATGTGATAACATGCATAGGATAATTTCAATTCCTTTGCATTTAATTAAGCATTTTGTATGAGCTAGTATATGGTGTATTTTGGAGAACATTCCATGTGCAGCTGAGAAGAATGTGTATTATGATGTGGGGTAGAACACTCTGTAGACATCTACTAAGTCTATTTGTTCAAAACTTTGGTTCAGTCCTGATATTTCTTTGATTTTTTTGTCTAGATCTGTTTATTTGTCACAGTGGGATGTTGACGTACCCTAATATAATTGTATTAGTAATTTTAAAAATTGAATTAGTGTTTGTTTGATTTTTCACATCCACTAATATTTGTTTTATATAGTTGGGTGTGCTGGTATTTGATGCATATATATTTATGATTGTTATATATTCCTCTTGGATTGTGCCTATTATGATTGATGCATTGTGTCAACTTGAGGATCTAAAAGCTTAACTAGGGCCAGGGATATACCTCAGTGGCACAGTGCCTTGCTTGGCAAGCGCAGAGTCCCGAGTTTGATTCCCCGTAACTCACCCCCCGCCAAAAAAAATGCTTAACTAAGTAATTCAGCAGTTCTACATCCTGGGGTGAAAAAGACATGCCCTTACCTCTCTAGGATGTTGTTCCTTTTGTCAACTTGAGAAGTTTAAAAGTTCAACTAAGTGATTCAGCAGGGGGCCAGGGTCCTTACTTTGTAAAAATCATCAGCTTATGGAAGAGGAGGACACAGAAATGGTGTGCGTGTAGGTGGATAGTTGATATACAATATAAGGGAAGAAAAGGGGCTTGTCTCTCCCCTTTTGCTCTTGTTGCTTTTACCATGGACTGTTGCCCCTGTGCCATGCCACCTTGCCTTGGAGCCAACTGATTACAGACTGAAACCTCTGCAAACTGTGAGCTAAATAAATTTTTGCTTCCTTAATTTTGGGTGTTAGGTAGTTTGTCTTAGCAATGAGAGAAAAGTAACCAAGACAGTGCCCTTTACAAGGATGTAGTGACCTTTTTTGTCTCTTTTAATTGGTCTTGGTGGTTATTTGAAAGGGGAAAACAATAATATAATGCAGGACGCATATAAGATTATTTATAACAGTCAACCAAAGAATCATAAACAAAAGAGTGCAGGAAATCTGTTCACACATTATATACCAAGAATCTAGCTGAGGACCTGGATCCCACAGAAATGTCCTTCATGAGTCCAGCTGAAAACCTAGAGCTCATAACAGTGCCTCCCTCGAGTCCAACTGGAGGCCCAGAACCCATAACAATATCTCATGCAGGCCTGTTTCATGGATCTGTACTGGAAGGCCCAAAGGTCAGTGGTGGAATCTAGGAAGTCTGTGCAAGCGGGATGAAGGATCTGTGCTAGCAGGCTGAGGGTTCTGCACTGGAGCCAGGACGTGACACGTAAAGTAAGAACCAGAGTTCCCCTGAAAAGTACCACAGCCGTCCTCAGCAACAGTGAGGTCCTGAGCTCCTCCAATGGTGAAGACAGCTGAATTCCCAACAGGAAAGCGAACGCAGGAAGCTCCAGGAGACCAGCAAAGCACCATCTTCCCCTCCGTAGCCAGGAAGCAATGCTCAGACTGAGGACCAGAGTTCCCTCAAAGTGAAGTGAAGCTATTCTGAGTGCCAACAAGGTCCCGAGCTCCTGAATCAACTAAGTGGCTGAAAACAGCCAAGTTCATCAGGAAAGCCAGCATGACAAGCTCCTCCAAAAGAACCAACAGCTCCTTATGGCTTCTACCAGCTTCAACAACCTTTCTCAGCTCCCAACAGCCTTTTTTCTTCTCCAGTTCTGCCTCTTATGCTTCTGGCAACAGTTCTCAGGTGGGCCTCCCACACCCAGCACCCTGCTTACTCAGTTCAGCTGGGTGTTATAAGTTGACCACCAATTGTCAATCCACCACAGCTTGAAATCCATTTTGTCTGCAAATAGAATAGCTATCCCTGCTTTATTTTATTATTATTATTTTTTAGATTTATTATAAAAATAAAAGAAGGAAAGCATATTAACAGACACATTCATTTGCAAAATAGCATAAGGACAATACAAGCAATACAGAGCTACAAAGTAGTAGGAAATTAACAATGGTTGTTGTATTACGTATTGATATTTTCAAAGTGGTTTCTCAGGAGAACAAATAGAGACATGCAAGATTGATCATATAATTAATCATTAACTGTTCCTTTCAGTAAAGCAATAGAAGTCAGTAGTTCAACTATGTTAGCTATCCTGTATATACATATATACATAATTTCCCTTTATACATACAGTTGCTCTTTTTGGCATGTTCCTTTCATTTCACAATGTCTGTCCTACCTCCTAATTTTTATTCACTCTTTCAGGTTCTTACACTGGTGAGACAATATGTTGCTTAGACATGGAGGTCTTGTTTATTTTGCTTATAAGTATGGTCTCTAGTTGTGATCATTCACCTGTAAAAGCCTCAAGTTTATCCTTCTTAATAGCTGAGTAATATGCCATTATATAAAAGTGCCACAATTTTTTTATTCATTCTTCTGTGGATGGACATTTGGGTTGCTTCCACAATTTAGCAATTACAAATTGTGCTGCCATAAATATGAGTGCACATATATCACTGTGATATGTTTTCAGATCTTCTGGGAAAATACCCAGAAGGGGAATGGCTGGGTTGAATAGGACTTCTGGACCTAGTTTGCTGAGTAATCTCCAAACTGATTTCCACAGTGGTTTCACCAGTCTGCATTCCCACCAGCAGTGGAGAAGAGTTCCTATTTCTCCACAGCCTCATCAGCATTTGTCATTGGTTGATTTCTTAATGCTAGCCATTCTTTCTGGGGTAAGGTGAAATCTCAGTGTTGTTTTAATTTGCATTTGTTGAATGACTAATGATGTTGAACATTTTCTCATGTATTTATTTGCCATTTGTATTTCTTCATCTGAGAAGTGTGTGTTCATCTCAGATGCCCATTTTTGGATTGGGTCTTTGAATTTGGGGGGGGGGCTGATGTTTTTTAATTCTTTCTATGTTCTAGATAGAAGACCTTTGTCCAAGGGACAATCAGCTAAAATTGTTCCCAGTTTATGAGTTTCTTTTTACTCTGCTGGTGATTTCTTTAGATGTGCAGAAACTTTTCAGTAGGATGAGATCCCAGTTGTTGATTTTTTGACGTATTTCCTGTGCAGTTTGGTTTTTGTTCATCAACTCTGTGCCTATCCCTATGTCTTCAAGATTTTTACCTACAATCTCTTCCAATAGATTCAGTGTTTCTGTGTTAATATTGAGATCTGTGATCCATTTTGACTTGCGTTTGGAGCATGGTGATAGACTTGGGTCTATTTTCAGTCTTTGGCAGGTGGCAAGCCAAGTTTTCCAGCACCATTTATTAAAGAGTCTATCTTTCTTCCAGTGAGTTTGTTTGGCCCCTTTGTCAAAGATTAGGTGGCTGAGTGTGTTTGTCGTTGTGGCTGCATCTTCCAGTCTGTTCCATTGATCCTCTGGTCTGTTTTTTAGCCAGTACCAGGTTGATTTTATTACAGTAGCTTTGTAGTATAATTTCAGGTCAGGAATTGTGATTCCACCTGACTTGTCTTTGTTGCCCAGGATTGCTTTTGCTGTTCTGGGTCTCTTCTGGTTCCAGATTAATTTAAGGAATGAATTTAAGGAATGTTTTCTCTAGATCTGTGAGATATACCAATGGTAGTTTAGTGGGAATTGCATTGAATATGTACAATTTTGGTAATATGGCCATTTTCACAATTTTGGTTCTTCCTATGCATGAGCAAGGATGGGCAATAAATGTGTTTCTATTTATTGAAATCCTCTTCAATCTTTTTTCAGAGTACTGTAGTTTTCATTCAATAGATCTTTTACCTCTTTTTTTAGATTGATTCCTAAATATTTCAATTTCTTGGATGCTCTTGTGAAACGTCTGATTTCCTTAATTTCTCTCTCAGTCTGTTTGCTGTTTTTGTATAGGAATGCTGTTTGATTTTTGGGTGTTGACTTTGTATCCAGCTACACTGCTGAATGTGTCAATTAATTCAAGGAGTCTTCTTACGGAGTTTTTGGGGTCTTCCATGTAAAGTATCATGTCATCTGCAAATACTGATAATTTCACTTCTTGTATTCCTATCCTTATTCCTTTTATCTCTCTCTCTTATCTAATTGCTCTGGCTAATGCTTCCAGAACTATGCTGAATAGGAGTGGTGACAGTGGACATTCTTCTCTTGTTCCTGATTTCAAAGTAAAACTTTCAGTTTTTGTCCATTGAGTATGATGATGGCTGTTGGTTTGTCATAGATGGCTTTGATCAGATTGAGGTAATGACCAATTTATCCGTACTTTATTGCCAGGTTCCTGTCACATGGAGTATTGTTTTTCATCCTTTGAATTTCAGTCTATGAATTTCTTTTTGAATTAAATGTATTTCTTGTGAGAAGCATATTATTGGATCTTGTTTCTTGATCAGTTCTGCCAGTGCATTTCTTTTGTTTATTAAACTGAGACCATTAACATTGATGCTTATAACTGATATGTGCTGACTTATCCTTGTCGTGTCATTTTCCTGTTTTTGTTTCCTTTTTTCTTGTCTGCTTATTTGCTCACCTTTCTTCTTGGGTTTATTCTGGTAAGGTTCATGGAGCTATAGTCCTCATTATGTCTTTCTCTTTTTTTGTCTTTTTTTTTTTTGAAACAGGGTCTCGCTACACAGTTCAGGATGGCCTGGAGCTCACTTTGTAGTGCAGACTGGTCTCAAACTTGCAATGATCCTCCTGCCTCAGCCTCCCGGAGTGCTGGGATTACAGGCGTGCACCACCACTCCTGGCATCATTATCTCTTTCTATAGTGTTTTTCAGAACATTTTGGAGCGCTGGTTGCTGGTTTGGTGGTCAGGTGTTTTTTTTCTCATGGAAGTATTATTTCTCCATCAATTTTGAAAGTTTTTCAGGTACATCAATCTAGGTTGGATGTTGTTTTCTGTTAGAGTTTGAAATATTTCCTTCCAAACTCTCCTTGAGTTAATGGTTTGTGTTAAGAAATCTGCTGTGACTCTGATGGGATTTCCTTTATAGGTGATTTGTTTCTTTTCTCCAACAGTTTTTAATATTTTATTCTTATATTAAATTTATGGAATCTTGACTAATATATGTCTTCGTGTCATTTTCTTTTTTGACCATGGCTCATTGGTCTTCTATGTGCCTGACTTATCTCAAGATGTCGAATTTTTTTCCTGCTTGAGAAGTTTTCTGCTATTAATTTTGTGAAATGATTTTAAATGTCATTTGCACTATCTCTTCCTTTTTTCATTAACTCCAATCAATCCTATGTGATTCTATTTGGATCATCTAGCAACTGTTGGACTGATTTTTTTATGATCCCTTGCTATTTTTTTTTTTCCGGGACCGGGGATCGAACTCAGGGCCTTAAGTGCTTAGCGGCAAGCACTTACCCCACTGAGCTGTACCTCCAGCCCTCCCTTGCTATTTTTAAGAAAGCTTTCTTTTCATGATCACTAACCCCAATCCTGTCTTCTATATTTGATATTCTGTCGTCATATTTGCTCATTCTCCTGTGTATACATTCAATAGAATTTTTAATCTCCTGGGTACCTGAATCTGTTTTATGGGTTCTATTTCTTGTATTGCATATTTATTGTTTTTGTCATTTTCCTGAGCTCCTGTATTTTTATCTATATCGGTTCCAGTGGCACTATGTCTTTCATTAAGGTCATAATGTCTGTTGTTATCTGAGAAATTATTTCTGATTTTATTTTATTTTAAAACCTCATTATCTGCTTTTTTACTTCCACTGTTATGGATTTAGAGTGTCCAGGTAGTTGGCTTTCAAATTGTTGTAGCTCATTGCCCCCTGGGTTTGCCTTTGGTGAGCTGAAAGTCTGGGGTTGCATACTGCTTAAGTTTCTTCTCATTTGTATTTTTTTAGTTTATTTCCTAGGTGGATGCTTATAAATTGCTTGCAGCAAGTAGCTTTACTGCTAGTGTTTAGAACCAGTAGGAAATGTCTATTTCTCAGAGAAGCTTTCCAGGTATGGCTGGCTTTTGAGTTTGGAGTTTGTTGTAAGATTCTACCTCTTTCATTTATTGGGAATGAGAAGTTTCTGCCTATTTGGTGTAGCCCCTAGTTTTTTGGCAGTCTTATGTAGTATTTTTTATGACCCTTATGCAATCTCCATTTTGACATTCCAAGAAGCACAGCTCATTAGAACATTTTGTCATCTTGGCTAAAGTAGTACAGTGAGCAAGAGTAATAGCATCAAACATAGTGTAGAAAATGACAAACTGTGGTAACTGTTAATTTGCCACCTTTAACCATATGAACTAGATATGTGGCTGGATAACAAAAATCTAAAACAAACCAGAAAATTTTATACAGTAAATATGCTTTCAATATGCTGATTTTACTCTGAGGAGAGAAAATCTAAAACTACTGTGGGGAAAATAGAGAAATAGAAGAGGAAGAGATTAGAAGCAAGGCTGAAACAAAGGAAGATTATGCAAAGTTTGGGAAACTGGTGAAAAAGGAGGTGAAGAGGGAAGGAAGAAATAATGCTGGGTGTGGTGGTACATACTTATAATCCCAGCAGTTGGGAGGCTGAGGCAGGAGGATTGTTGGGAGTTCAAGACCAGCCTGGGCTACAGACTGAGCTCAAGGCCAGCCTGAACTGCATAGAGAGACCCTGTATCAAAAGGACAAAAAAAGGAAGAAATAAAAAACAGAACACAACAACAACAACAAAACTAGGAACATTGTTCACACATAAAAAGAACAAACAATGAAGAAAAAAAGCAAAACAAAAACAAGAAAAATCAAGAAAAAAAATAAAATAAGAAAAAAATTTTCACTTCAAGGTATGTCTCTACTTTCACTGGTAGACAAAGTGGGCAGACAGAGTCCAGATCCATGCTGATTAATCCCAGCAAGCCAGCTGTAGATTAACAGCAGTGTAGTGGATAATACCAGCAAGCCTATATTTTTAGTTCCATTGAAGTTCAGGCTGGTTTCTGGCTGTTAGGATGGAACCTGATTTGTTCAGCTTGCAACACTCTGTGAACCTCCTGCAAGCTTGAACTTGGCTCCTTGACCACTTGCTGACTTGAATTCAGTTCTACCTAACCCTGACACTGGGAATTGCTAGATGGAATCATGCTATAGCTGCTCTGCATTCTGAGCTTAGTTGGCTCCTCTCCAAGATGGGTACCAGCCAATTGCCCTCTTCTGGTGGAGTTCTGAACCTGAATAACTCACCAGCCATTGCAGTCTGCTGTGTCAACTGCTCTGTTCCACTGGTGTGTTTCTCCATGGAGATCTGTCACCAAGTGTCTTCAGGTTCTGCTGGTCCCTCCCAAGCAATGAGTCAAGGCTCAGGAAGAAAACACCACTTGCCACCTGTGTTGAAATCTGTCTTCACAGGGGCTTCAATTCTCACTTCATATCCTTGCTGGATGCTAGAGACTCACTTTGCTCCTTATTCTCTTCCTTATATTGCTGTATTCTGATATCTGGAGACCAAATCTTGGAGAGGTGTTTCTTTGCTGTTTACCACTCTGCTTAGCTATGAGACTTGGGTTATTAATGGAGCTAATGAGAGCATGCCTAGGAGAATTACATGAAGCAATACAGATAAAGTCCTTAGGATGCTGAAATGGGAAGGAGCAGGAAAAAGATTTGGCTCCTGCCCATGACAGGATTATGGCGAGGCCCTCTTGGTAACCTCACATGGGAGAATGGAATCGGTATTGGGAATTTACTCTTGTGTGCTGTATATTTTTGTATTCCCATAAATATTTTCAAAATTTTAGGGGGAATGCAGTTAAATTACTCAGAGACAGTTTGATCCTTCTGAATCTTGTGTTTAAGATTTCTTATATGTGAGTTCATTGTGGTGGTGGATGCTTGTAATCCCAGAACTCAGGAACCTGATGCAGGAGGAACACTATGAGTTCAAAGCCAGCCTGGGCTACGTAGTGAGACCCTGTCTCAAGAAAAAAAGACTTTTTATGTGGGACTGAACTAATGTTTCATCTGGAGCTAATTATTCTCCACTACTGAGACAAGTCTGCTCTGTATTCTTTACCCAATGCTCCATGAATCTTGAACTTTTCAATCTAGCAGGTGATCAGGCAATTTTTCTGATCTATGCGAATGCTAGGCAATATCCTTTTAATCCTTTTGAACAACTCTTCCCCAGCCTGGATAGATTACTCACATACACAAATGTTGGCCAGAACTTAGAAGTATCCTCAAAGACACTATTTTATTTTATTTTATTTGCTTTTCAAGACAGGGTCTCACTATGCAGTACAGGATGGCCTTGAACCTGCTATGGAGGCCAGGCTTTGAATTCATGGTGATCCTCTTGCCTCAGCCTCCTAACTGCTGGAATTACAGGCGTGTGCCACCATGCCCAGCTTCAAAGACACTTTGAAGATATCTGAAACTCTTTCTATGGAACTTTCTACTATCGCTTACTCTATTCTGAGCACTTTAGTTACAGCATTAACCCTCTCAACTCCATCCCAATTTATGATGTGTTTAGGCATTGTCCTTGGTTCCTCCTTCCTGTGCCAAAACCTTGACACTCTTTCCAGGCAATAAGGTGGAATAATTGTAGAGCTACTCTTATTTGTTCCCCATCTCTCAGGGGTTGCTGCCCTTTGTTATCTGACGTCCAGTATCTTGAAAAACATTTTACATATGTTTTCTGGGTTATTTGGTTGTTTTAGTTACCAGTACAAATTGAATACTTTTCAATCCATTTTGTCTAGAAGGAGAAAGAATCATTTGATGGATTTTTTAGATTTCTTATTGCTACTGGCCTTTAATTTAATTCTATAATGTTATTAGAGAACATATTTTGTAAGGTTTTAGGTCTTTTAAATTTATTGCCATGTTTTGTGGCCCAGTATGTAGTCTATATTGGTTAATATTCCATGTATTCTACAAAAGAGTATGCATTCTGCAGTTGTTTGGTACAACATTCTACAGCATGTCATTTAAGTCATATTAATTGATATTATTGTTCAAATTTTCCGTATCTTTACTACTTTTTATGTGTACTTCTGTCAATACTGAGAGGTTGTTGAAATCTCTGACAATCATTTTATATTCATTTATCTCTCAAGTTTTACTCATGTATTTTAAACTTTGCTATTGTTTGTTGATATTTTTAATTGTTGTTTTCTTGATGAGTTGACTCTTTCATCATTATGACATGATCCTCTTTATTTATGATCTCTGGTAATACTCCTAATCTTGAAGTGCACTGTGCTTGTGCCTTACATTAATATGGTTCACCATCTTTGATATGCTTAATGTTTACATGAGATATATTTTTATCCTTTTATTTTCAACTTATTTGACTTTGTATTTATTTTTACTTTTTATTTTTTTGAGACAGAGTCTCACTAGGTAGTTTAGGCTGGCCTTGAACTCATTATGTAGCTCAAGCTATCATTGAATTTGCGTCAAATCTCCTGCCTCAGCCTCCTGAGTGCTGGGATTATAGATGTGCACAACCATGCCTGGCTTCTGTCTTTAAAGCATATGTTTTTGGTGTGTTGTGTTGGGAATTAAATTCAGGACCTTGGGCATGCTACACAAGTGCTCTAGCACTGATCTGCATCTCCAACCCCTAAAGCATATTGCTTGTAAGCATCATGTAGTCAGGCATGCTTTGCTTTTTAACTGGTATTTATAGTTAATATAATTGTCAATATAGTTGGGTATGAGTTGGCCATCCCATTGTAGCTCAGGCTAGCCTTGAACTCAATATGTAGCCCAGGCTGGCCTTGAACTTGTGGCAATCCTCTATCCTCAGCCCCCTGAATGGTGAATTACAGGCATGTGACACCATGCCCAGTTCAGGTACAACTCTTTACATAACTTCTTTAGCAGTTCCTATAGGGATTATGACAAGTATCCTAATTTAGCTCACTCTACGAGAATTAATATTACATAATTTCATGTGTTTTATAGGAACATTATAACTACATAGTCCTATTTCTACTCCTCCCAGTCCTTTGTGCTATTGTCATATATATTATTTATTCCTATATCCTAAACCCCACATCTCATGTTGTTTTGTTTTTTGACAGGGCCTTGCTATGTAGGATAGGTTGGCTTTGAACCCTCAATCCTGCTGCTTCAGGCTGCCAATTACAGGTATATGCCACCATTCATGGCAAAATTTATAGTATTACTTCTTTTTTTTTTTTTGTCTTTTTGAGGCAGGTCTCTGCAGTTCAGTCTGGCCATGAGCTCACTTTGTGGCCCAGACTGGTCTCGAACTCACACATATCCTCCTCCCTCAGCCTCCCAAGTGCTGGGATTATAGGCATGCACCACCACACCTGGCTATAGTATTACTTTTGCTTTAAATGATCAATTGACCTTTAAATAATTAAGGAATGAAAAATAGACTTTTAATGTTTATCTATTTTAATTGTCAGTACTCTTTTATTCCTGAAGATTTGAATTTCATTTAGTATTTCTTATGTTATGGATCTGTTTCCAACAAATTCACACAGCTGAAAATGAGTGATCTGAAAATGTCTTTATTTTAATCTTTGTTTTCTTCTACCAGACATGTTGTGTACCTCTTCTCATATATCTCTGCTCACTTTTTCTCTTACTCCAGTTGTTGCTAAGGCATCCAGCTGTGTACAGGCATATACCAACACTAGTTGTTAAAATTTGTGTCTAGATGTCACCCTTAAAGCCTCATGCAATTTTAGATGGGGCTTTTTCAGAGGTGGCAGAATCTAGAGTGTGTGACTGATTCATGGTGCAATGCTGGATTATTAAAGGTATTGGGGTTAAGCATGGGTGATTGCTGGTGAGTCCACTGATTACATTGACATGCTCTAATCCCAGTAGACTCTATACAATAAAAGGGATAGAAAGAGGCCTGTATTTCTCTCTCCTCTTGTTGTTGTGCTACCTTCTGGCCACCATGAACTAGTTCCTTCTTGTCACTTTTGCTATCTTCTGCTGCCATGAATGGTTTTGCTGTCTTCCACTGCCATGTACCACCCTGCCTTGGAGCCAGCTCTTTATGGACTAGAATTTCTATGAACTGTAAGCCAAGTAAACTTTTCCTCCTCTAACTTTAGGTATCAAGTATTTTGTCACAGCAACAAGAAAAGTAACAAAGAAAGTAGTTAACCTTGGCTTTAGTGTTTACCTGTTGCTTTCTGTCCTTGGATTTTTCTGGGGCCACTTTGTAGGATGCCTCCTAGAATCCACTCATTTATTTTGGTCTTCTTGTAAACCTGGGAGTGTAAGGATGTCAACCCCTCAATGGACCAATGGAGACAAATCCATGGGTAATATTTTTTTCTGCTCACTTAATGGACAGTTCTAAGTTTCCCATGTTTCTTCAGAAAAACCCTGGTATGACCAACTCCAGCTTGGTCTCAGTGGTAACAAGATTGGTAACTTTACACTCTTGGCCTGGTTTCCCTCCTTCTCTTTTGTACCCATCCAAATACTTTCAACTTCTATTCCTTGAAAACATTTGGTATAAAATGATGTAATGTTGTTCTAATTTTCTGTTAAATCAAACTTTTGTCTTTATGAAAAGCTATCTCTAGTCATGATGATTGGCTTAAAATCTATTCTGTTTGATACTCATATAACTATTCTGATGTACTTTGGCAAGTATGTAGGTGACATGTATTTTGTTATTTGTTTGTTTACGTATTTATGTATGTATGTATGTATGTATATATTTATGTTGTTGAGACAGAGTCTCGCTGTGGAGTTCAGGCTGGCCTTGAACTGATTTTGTAGCCAAGGCTGACCTCAAACTTGCAACGATCCTCCTGCCTCAACCTCCTGAGTGCTGGGATTACAGGTGTGTGCCACCATGCCCAACAGTGTTTTTTTTTAAAATCATGAATGGATTTCGGATTTTGTCAAAGGCTTCTTCTATATTTATTAAGATTATTGTGTGATTTTTGTCTTTGCTTCTATTTATGTGATGTATTACTTTTATGGAGTCATATTGAATCGTCTTTGTATCCCTGGGGTGAAGCCTACTTGGTCACAGTGGAGGATATTTTTGATGATTTGTTGCATTTTGTTTGCCATTCACTTTTCTTCTTTGGGACTCTGTATCTTTTTTTGTACAGTCCTTTCTAACTTTGCATCTTTTTGGTAAAATCTTTACAGAAGTCTGTACTGACTTTTGCCTTTTAGTTTCTCCTTCTCTCCCCCTCCCTCCCTTCCTTCTTTCCTTTCTCTCTTCCTCCTTCTCTCCCTTCCTTCATCATGCACCAATTTTCCTCTGTATATATCTTCATTCTTTTCTTTCTCTTTTCAAGATGCTATATCCTTCTCTAATCTTTTCTTCTCTCCTTTTTATGACCCTTTTACCTTCTTTTCTTGTTTATGTTTCTGACTTGTTTCAAATTTTTTCTCCTTCTCTACTTCTAAAATCTTTGTCTACCTTGCCACACACCTGCCTCTCTATCAACTACCTCTGGCTCTATTATTTAATGCTCTTCTCTACTAACTTCTTTTTGTATCTCTCTCTCTCCCACTCTCCCATATTGTATTTGATTTATTTTTACTGGCTCCTTTTCAATCTCCTCTCCTTGTCGCTATTACTGTCCTTGTCTTTGTTTTCTTTCTTTTGTTTTGTTTTCTTTACTTTTTATACCGGGAATTGAACCCAGGACCTTGCGCTTGCCAGGCAGTTGGTGTGCCACTGAACTATATCCCCAGCCCTATTTTCTTCTTACCTAAAACATTTAAATTTCTTTGCTTTGTCTCCTATCTTGATTCTCTTTCTTCCATACTATTTCTTGCAGATTTTCTTTACCTGGATATCTACATGCATAACCATTCTTTCTTCCTTATGTTACATTGCTTTTATAGGCTCCTATTTTTCATTTTTTGTTTCATTTTCTTTGTTTAAACCTATCATTTTCTAAATCTATTTAGTAAAAAGACTTATTTTTGGTGTCTGATCTCTCTCTCTCTTTTTGAGACAGGATCTTGCTATGCAGTTCAGGATGGCCTTGAGCTCACTTTTTAGCCCAGGTTGGTCTTGAACTCGCAATGACCCTGCTGCCTCAGCTTCCCGAGTGCTGGGATTGCAGGTATGTGCCACCACACCTGTTAAGTCTCTCTTCTATTTATCTTTGTTTTTTTCTTTTTTAATCACTTCTACTCTTTAAATCTTCTTGATTTTCATACTGTGCCATTTTTCAAGCTCTTATCTCATGCACAAATTCTCTTATTTTGCCTGATCCTAAATATTTATCTTCATTTTAAAAAATATTTTGGGTTATTTATTTAAAAATTAGGTAAGCTTATTGGTACAATTTAGGTATACACAATGATCACATTCATTGTAGGGAATTTGTTCCTGTGAATGATAGATTTTGATTACTCTTTTTTTCTCATTCCCGTTTCCTCTTTTCAAACTCCCTTCCCCTCCCCGTTCTCACTCATGGTTTTGTGTGTGAATAGTGCGTCCTGCCCTCCTTTTTCCTACTTGGCACGGTCAGTGAATGGTCTCTACCTGTTACCAGGTTTTGGGGTGCTGGAGTCTCCTTCTAGAGGTAGTTTCTAGGTTCTGTCCTGAGTAAACAATTTGTTAAGACAAGTACAAACTGTAGCAAGGTTTTACATTTATTAAAGGTAGGAAAAGAAATATTCTCTTCAGAGTGAGTTTGGGCCAAATAAAAGTAAGAAAAAAGTACACTATTCTGTGAAAGTGGACTGCTGTGAAAGGACTCAGTAGCAGAGAGCTCAGTTTATCTCCCATACCTCAGGCTGAGGTCAAGTCTAGGCTATTGAAAACCTGTTTGAGTTCCTGAGAGAAGTCCACATTGAAGGGACTTGGGAATTGTTCTGTTCATCTGTCCTGGGATTTTGTAATTAACAGGCCATACCTACCTCTTCAGTCAGCTTTGTCGTGCCCTAATCTCCTGCCTCACACCCTAAGGGTGTAGATACTCCAGCTACTCTGTTTCCATATTCTTCAGTTTGCAAGTCACAGATTTCTCTGCTTAGCTTTAGAACCTGTGGGTTTGTGAGGGCCCCCCGCACGCCAGCTCCAGAGGGCCCTCTCTCCATACAACCCAGGCTGTAGCAACCATTCCTGATCACATAGGTATGTGAGGAAAACAAACAGACCATTGAGCTCTGTGTTTAATGCAGGCAGCAGGGTGAGTTGGGGAGGGCGTCAAGCAGTCTGCGGGACTTCATACCAGCACTTTCAGACTCAGCCACCTCCTAAACTTGCCCATGACTGGCGTGGCTTGTCAGCTCAGAAGGCAGGACCCCATGTCCTGCCCAGCCTTATTTTAAACTTCTCAGGAAGTCTGTGTCTAGCCTGAGTCCTCTCTTCAACTGTCTCTTGTGACCATACTCCCACCCTGTCACTATGGTAGTGAAACAGCTAACTCTATACAAAGCAAGCTTGTGGCTTTATGAAAATCAAAGAATAAAGTGTGAACCAAAAGCAGGAAGTTAAGAGTGTTTTTATTGGAAATAAGGAGAAGGAAAAAGATAAATCTCCTGGTTTTTCCAGGAGGGGAATCTGAAAAGTGGAATTTCCAAATGGCTTGTCCATTTAGAACTTCTTATGGATAAGCAGAACATAAGAATTGCTCGGTTGTTTAGAGGCCATCTATCACATATGGCTCTGTGAATTTAAAATAACCATGTGGAACTTGGTCTCTCTAACCCAGTTACTTAGCATGTAGGGTTTAAAGAAAACCAAGGTTTTTAAAGAAAAATTGGTTATTTTGCATTTTAAGTTCCTGGAAACTCAGGAACTTAGTGGGGAGGAGCTGCTACTTCTTTTAGTAGGGACTAGTGGCAACTTCCTTTAGTAAAGAGGGGATTGCATTCCATATTGCCTGAGGAAGTTCATTCTTTGTCCAAAGTCCTAGTTCACTGTCTATTCTTGTTTTAATTCTTATCAATATGGCTGATCACCCAACTTTATCTCAAGATCTTTCCATAGCTAGCTGCCTTACTCATAAGCTAACTAAAACTATTTTTTTAAATGGTAGATTGACCCCAGAAGTCCTGGAGTGAATTTGTTCCATTAACGCAGTATTAATAACCCTTTCTCAAAATGGCTCCTGTTTGTTTGTTTATTTCTTTATTTGGCTTTTTATTTTTATTTATTTATTTTTTTTATTTTAGAAACATAAAAGTACAAAAACATATTGACAAACAGACACCCATTATCATAGAAAATAGTACAATCACAACTAATCTATAGACAAGGTGATATGGTCTCAACAGTAGTTGTTGCTTTATCCATTGATATCTTCGAATTGTAGATGTATGGACCCATATACAGACATGCAAA
>PVLD010029393.1:0-18137 GCA_004027595.1 Dinomys branickii
ATAATCGATGACGGGTTATTTGATCAATCTTGTATGTCTGTATGTGTTATCCTGAACACACACTTCGAAGATATCAATATGTAAAGCAGCAACTATTGGTGTTTTTTTTTGTTGTTGTTGTTGTTTTTGCTGTTGTTGATGTTTGCCTGTTTTGTTTTTTGTCTTTGGATTTTTGGTTTTTGTGTTTTTTCTGTTGTTGGGAGGATTAATTGTCTGACTAAATTTGCATGTCTGTATATGGGCTTATATATTTACACTTCGAAGATATCAATGGATAAAGCAATAACCACTGTTGAGATCATATCACCTTGTCTATAGATTAGTTGTGACTGTACTATTTTTTATGCTAATTGGTGTCTGTTTGTCAATATGTTTTTGTACTTGTATTTTTTTAAAATAAAAAAAAAAGAAAATGATGTCAAAATTGATTTTATACATGTCATACATATTTTTGTTCATGTGTTATGACCTGAGAGTCTCTCATTGTTCAAAATTAATATGTCATATCTTGAGGGGATTGGGAGTTAGTTGGCGTGTGCATGAAAGGGCGTAAAAAGTTTATCTTGGGGTCTAAAAAAGAATGAAACCGTGTGTGTCCTGGCCAGGGCCACTTTCGGGATTCTGGACGCCTATGAGTTTCTTTCCTAGATGCTGGCAGCAGGCTTCGGGTTTCTCTCTTGATCTCTAGATGTGTCCCCTTGCTTGGGCTTCGGGAAGCCTCTAACATCACATCCGGTGTGCGTCACCTCCGGGTGTGCATTGCATTATGCTGCGGTAGCCATGGGAACTGGAAACTTCTCCCAGGAAGGAATTAAAGATGCAAAGCTGAGAAGGGAAAGCAGAAGCACTTCATTTGTAAGACAGAAAAGGAGGGGACAGAAAGCCACCCTGTGAGAGAGTAGGGTCTGGTGCAGGAAAAACCCCAGGGCCTCTGTGTTCAGCTCTTTAATGGAGAGGTAGAAAGACCTGTCACTGCCTGATCTGCTGCCCAGGCTGCGGGCCCAGCTCCTCCGCCTTCCTCTGCTGCAAGTTCCTCAGCGAGCTTTATTTACTTTTCTGTGTCCTGTCAGGCCCTGTCCCTGAAATGGAAAGGCTGTCTAGGAGGGACCGTACAAGCAGGTCGCAAGGTCGTGGTAGCAGTTAAATGGAACCACAGCGAGAGAACGTACATACGTGTGTGTGTGCGCGCGCACGGGGATCCAGGTGCGAGTATGTTTCTTAAGTGAGTTTTCTTCACGCAGCTCCCTCGCCATTTCTGCCCTCCGTCCTTTGCTCTTTACTGCAGGTGCGGAGGGCAGCTGGCCTCGCGGGGCTCCTGCGGGAACCCTGCTGTGTGGCCACTCTGAGCATCTGATTGCGCCTTCCAGCGAAGGGTTAACTCCTTGGGGTCAGAACTCGCCGGAAACCTTACTGCAGCTCCGTCTTAGTATTTCCCTGTCTCTCTGCCCCTGCGCTAACGAGTTCTTCCATGGGCTCACAAAACTCTTGTCTGGAAGCCTTGGTGGCCTCTTGTCATTTAAGGGTGTAGAAATAGCACTTTTGAAACGAACAAGGCTGCCTAGGGTCCCGATCTTGTTTACCTCTCCGGTCTCCCTTCTCTTTCTCCGTGCAAACCCCACTTGTGTTTCCTTCAGTGAATGTTCTTTATTTTAGATTGCTGGGCTTTTCTTTTGAGATGAGGTCTCACTATATTGCCTCAAAGTGCTGGACTCCAGTGACTCTCCTGCCTCCGTGTTCCCAGCAGCTGGGACTGCAGGTTTGCTGTGCTCTTACGTGCTGTTGTTTTGCTCTGCAACCCCCCCCCCCTCAGCTTGCCAGGAAACTCCGACTTACTGTTGACTGTTGAGCCTTAGCAAATGTCTGTTTGACTCTGAAACAAGCATGGCATAGGAAGCAAGAGCAAAGTTAAACATTACCTCCGGACTTTCAGGGGGCTGCTCACATCTCTTATGTCAGAGGCAGCAGGAGGGGCACATCTGGGTCAGAGTTCACAGCAGGCGAGGCCTTCCTTTAAAAAGAGTTTTACCTTTTTCTTTTTTTTTTTTAAACTGTCATGACCATTAATTCTGAATAGGAGGCAACTAAAAAGCTTTCTATTCGAAGAAAGTTAGTATTTCTTTCCTGAATTGACTCACTCACAAGTGCACCCAGGTTGAAAGTTTAGAAGGCTTGGTTTGAAATGGCACCCATGTTTTGTTATGGCAATTTTACATTTTTAAAATATAGCAGTGACTGCATAGTAAAGTCCTGCTTCCTAGTTAGGGGTGATGAGAACACCTATCTATCTGAACAGAAGGGAATTGGTTTTAAATTCTTATGGCTACAGGTTTGCACAGTGGGGCCAGACAAGTGTGTGATCCTCCTCTACCCTAAATGGAGTGGCTGCATCTGCAAAGGCCCCAAGAGTTCCAGTTTCAGTTCCTAGAGTGACACTTGACAGGATTGGTCACTCTGTCTGGAAAGGAGAGGTCGTCAGACAGGCTGTGAGCCGGCAGCCTGCCAGCAGGAGCCCTAAGAACTTCTGATATTCCCTGTTGAGGTGTTTGCCTCACTTCTGTGCTTACACTGATAAACAGAAATGCAGCCATCGGGCAGTAGAACACCACGATCCCCCTCTGGCTGCTGAGGCTGATGACGATATGGTGGCTTTACTTTACAGTTGCTTTTCTTCAAGTTGGGAGTACAATTTAGGGGCTTCAGGAAATGCTTGTTATGTAAAAGATGGATACATAATAAATAATTTCAAAATTTAAAAATTTAATGTTTATGGGGTGCACTGTGATGTTTTGATGTATGCATACACGGAATGACTAAATCAGGCTAATTAACACACTTATCACCTCACATACTTAATCATTTATGATGGGAAATTTCAAATCCACTCTTAGCAATTTTGAAATACACAACGCATTAATATTTTCAGGCTGGAATCCCAAGCAGGGCCTCATGCAGGTTAGGCAGGTGCTCCACTGCTGATTATTAACAATGCTCATCTCTTTTTTGTCTTTGGAGACAGGATCTCACTATGCTGGCCAGCCTGGCCTTGAGCTCACTTTGTAGTCCAGGATGGCCTCAAACTCGCAACAATCCTCTTGCCTTAGCCTCCCAAGTGCTGGGATTACAGGCATGTGCCACCACACCCAGAAACAATGCTCATCTTGTTAAGTGAAATGTGGCATCATTTCTGAATTCTGAAACTTTATTTAAAATTTTACTTTATATTTTCAGGTTATATTCTTTTGAGGGTAGTAATGCATTTCCTGTAAAGACTTTAATGAATATAATATGTAAAAAATGGCTTCATCTAGATGAATAATAATGTCAGACTTATTGTCTTTCCTGTTGAATAACATAACACTGAGAAATTAATGACATAAAGCTGATGTTTTTCAAAATGAAGTGGAAGATAACTTGAATATTTAGAGTAATTCGATTCCTCAAAGTTGAGAATGCCTGAAAATTAGCCTTACTTGAATGAAAAAAATAAGAAAACTGTTGGAAAAGACCCCTTATGTTTGCAATCGCTTACTGTAGTTTCATTTTAAAAATGGACCTCTGGGAAGAGGGTGAGTGTCTTTTCCTGGTTGCCTTCTGGGTGCAGCTAAAAGCCCCAGACATGAGGTTGGAGCAAACCCGCGGGGATGTGAAATGTGAGAAGGCGCCCTGGTCGGCTCCTGAGTTTTCCCTCTGACTCATTCCAGACTTTAGCAGGAGAAGCTGACAACCCAGAACGCAGGAACAAACCAACCCCAAACCCATAAAGGAAGCCCCAAGCCCGAGACCCAACAAAATAAAAAGCCCCAGAGGCTGCCGCCTCAGGAAGGACTAGGAGGAGGCAGCCTGGAAGGCCCAGTGAGTGGTAAGGACTGCTTGGCTGATGCACCCAGGAAGCTGCAGCCATGCCCTGGCTGGGAAAGCAGGCAAGTACCGAGCCTCACGCTGTTCCCAGCACCGCCCTGGGCTCCAGGGGCACCGAGGTGCAGGTCCAAGCCTCCTGGGCATCCTCTATGCGGACAGACCCTGCGCCAGGCCCCTGTCAGGCTGGTTTCAGAGGAGACTGTGGTGTCTGCTCCCTCTGGGCCACCCCTTCCCTGGTCACTGGGAGCCAATGGGAGGAGGAGTGTGAAGTCCCCGCTCTCACTAACTGGGGAGCAGGAGACCGCGCCTGGCCCAGAGAGGCACCTCACCCCGCACTTCCATTCTCTCTGCCAAGAAATTTACATGGTGTTCACACCACATAATGTTGCAGACCTCCAGTTGATAGGAAGTTGCTCATGCCAGGAACCAGGAGGGTCTCAGTGAAAGAAGACAATGACTAGGTCCAACCCTGAGACTATAGAAAGCCATAGACAGTCTACAGTCTTTCTATGCCATGAGTGTAGAACCATCTGATACAGGCCCTGAGAAAACCACCATAAAATGCCACCAGTGGCCAGAGAGGCTTGAACTAAATAAAAAGTAGGAAGTAACCATAAAGAGATAAAGATACAAAGACACAAATGGAAAATTTAGAGCTGAAAAATATGCTCGGTGAGTGGACTCAACATGGAGAAGACAGAAACAGCAAACCTGAAGATAACAATGAGAGAAATTCTGGACGTGGTGGCACATGCCTGTAATCCCAGCACTTGGGAGGCTGAGACAGGAGGATCACCATGAGTACAAGGCCAATGGGTTACATAGTTCAAGACTAGCCTGAACTACATAGCAAGATGCTATCTAACCCCTACGCTCCCCAAAGAAAAAGAAAAACAAGAGTAAGAAGATGAGAAAACAATCCCGAACAGCAATGAAAAATAGACTGGAGAAAAATTCAAAAACCTCTGAGGACCTGTGGGCCATGGCAGAAGATTTAACATTCTTATCATCAGAGCCCTAGGAGAAGAGAAAGAAAAGGCTGAACGGTACTAGAAGAAGTCACAGCTAAAAGCTACTGAAGCCCACAGATACAAAGCATCGAGATCTCTTAAACAAGGCCCATCCAGAGCCATGGTGGGGGTTGCAGGGCACTTCTGGACCCTGGGTGCAAAGCCAAAATCAGCGAGCGAGAGGAGCAGCTCAGGCTCAGAGGGCCTTGGCTCTTTGGCCTCCTGTCTCTGGCCTCCAGCGAGGCCTGGTGCGAGCATGGCGGAGGATGCTGAAGAAAAAGACAGGGCAGGACCGGGGCCCTGCAGCCCCTTCCAGGTCTCACCCAAGGGCGAGTCTGCTCCCATCAGGCTCCACCTGCAAAAGGCTCCGGAGCTTCCCGAGAGCCTCAGAGCCAGGACGGAGCCTTTCCCCAGGGCCCCGCAGGATGCCTCCCCTCCCCGGGATGAGCCACTGAAGCACAGACCCCTCACTTTGTCAGAGAGCGGGAGAAACACAGCCTGTCTGAGCTGGGTCAACCCTCAGATGAATAACAATGACTTTGAAATAAAATGTGAGCTGCTCTCCTGCAATTCACTAGCGAGAGGACTGCATCCACTTAATCATCTTGTATGAACCATTTTCGTATTTCTCACATCGAAATATAGAATGCCGGACCACTGTGCTGCTGTTATGTCTGCTGGAGGTGAGAACTATGGGGTGCAGTTGGGGCAGAAACCTTGGAGCAGAGGACAACGCTAAGTCCAAGTATGGGGCAGAGAGCACAGCAAGAAAGTAAAGACGCTTCCAAGCACAATTCTGGAGTGAAAGTCCAGAGCTACAGCATCAGAACTGGCAGTGTGGAGTGACAGCTTTACCTACAGCTGTTACAAGAGTTGTTCTAAGCCTGGTCCTGTCCTCCTCCGAGAGACGCCCGGGCCCTCGCGCCGACAGCAGAGCCCTGACTCCTGGTGACAGTCAGCATGGCCACGCATCCACCCAAAGCCCAGGACCATCACAGCTTCCAATGTGGGAACCATGGGTACTGGTGAACAGTGTGTGCCAGATGGGGAATTCCACCAAACGTGTGCTGTTCACACGCAGAATTTCTTCACGTTGGCCTCTCTCTAAAGAGGTGATCTTCCCTTCCAGGGGACTCTGACTTTAAAAATTTTAACTAAAGCTTTTGTGAACCCAGCATTGTGGATTGCAGCCCACAGCCTTTCTATGCCATGCGTGTACTGGAAACACTTAGTGGGTGATGTCCCAGTCTTCCAAGTCCAGGACTGTGCTCAAGTTTGGAATGCCGAATCCAGAACAGTTGCGCAATTGGTTTTCCATGAAATTACTACAACGTTCTTGATTTCTAGGCAACCAAGAAGACTTTAGCTTATTCTTATTTATTTTGCAGTGTTGGGGGCTGAACTCAGAGCTCCCACATGCAAGACAAGTGCTCTGCCACCGACTACATCCCCACCCCAACATCAAATTTAGTGAGGTTAACTAGTAAGTTCTGTATTAGCAAGGAATACATTAGACTTCCCAGGGTTAACAAGTCAGACCACAAATTGAGACTTTTGTGATGTGGTTGTGCCATCCTGGCGTATCAGGTTATTTCAGTAAGAAACTGGTCCTTTCTTGGGCTCAACGGTAGGCAGGAGAAAAGATCGTTTTCCCCGACTCTCATGTGAGAATCCACACGTGAGTGATGAACACTGCCTCAACCAAGGGTGGAGGGAAAGGTCTAGTTTAAAGAAGCAAAGACAGCCCTGCCTTTGGAAGCGATTCACTGTTAGATGATCCTTACAGAGGCTCTGCTTGGGTCTGACACTAGCGTAGCGGATGTTAACTTGGCTGTCATCCCCGTCTCCTACTGATTTTACCTGTATTTGGGGGAGACCACGCCTCCCTTCCACAGCCTGGGATGCGTGCTCGTTCTAGGTTTCTAGGAGCACACACAGCTCAGACTCCGTCAGTCGGAGCACATGTCCCGGAGTCACAGCCACTGGGCCAGTGAGGAGCTCGCAACTTCTCCCGGGCCGCAGATGGCTGTCCCTGGAGTCTTCACCGGACCTTTGGGAGAGAGGTCTTGCCCCATCTGCTGGGTTGCCGTGTTGGTAAATTAGTGGATCACACTTCTGGAGTGGTGTTTTCGTTATCTGTTTTGCAAGTACTGAAGAGCATTGGCCTTTGCCTGAGAAGAAACTGAGACCAAAGCAGGCACGTCAAAGGGTGGGGAAAGAATCCCAGGGACCTGGGCTTGGGAGTGGCTCGGGGTTCTGGGCCTGTGCCTGGCTTGCCTGAGGCCCTGGGTTCCATCCCCAGCGTAAATATTAACTCAAAAATTCCTGAGGATATAACAGCATTTGCTTCCATTTGTGCCTACGCCCATGCATACCACTGCAATTTTCAGTTTTGTGAGCCAGCACTTTACAGAAAAATGTGAACCAGTTCAAGCTAGTTACTCTGTCAGTCAAGAATCCTGATGGCACATTCGTTTTCTGAGAACTGAAGCAATTGGCCAGGGCAAGGAATGAAACGTGGTGGTCGGCAGCCTTGCGGTCCTAGACGAGATAGAGGGAAGTCAGAGAAGGCACAGGCTTTCAAACTAGCAATTAAAATAGCATAGACTGCTGGACAAAAGATGTGGGTTTGTCAGTTGGCCCACAATGTCATGTATAAAGTAAGAAATTATTTTTTAAAAGTGTAGGTGGCACCACACTATTTAAGGTGAAGTCAAACCCATAGGTTGTAGCATCTCACTCCTGCCCCAAGGGTAGCTACTTCCTAACTCCCAGCACCCATGGGGGTTGCTTTGAGTGGCAGAGGGGCCTTGCAGGTGTGACTGAGTGCTGTGTTACTCATGTGGCCTCTGACATGATCACAAGGGCACTCAGATGAGGGTGGTCTGGGGGCCAGTGGAGGAGAGATGGGAGAACAGGGTTGGGGGGGTGGGCTCAGTCAAATCAGGGCCGTCCCTCGAAGCTGAGGGCAGAGCACATTTTCCAGGAGAAAAGGCCCCACTGGGGTCAGACGGGGACATGTGTCAGTCAAGGAGCTATTTCCTGTCATTTGAAACATCTTTTTATAGCTGGGAAAACCAACTGGTGAGCTATGGGAAAAAGATTTCTGTATTTATTTTGGCTTCTTGAGATGTCCTTGGACTTGGGCAGATAAGTGACTCTGGGCAAAGCAGACTGAAGGTCAGGTGGAGACGCCCCCTGCCACCTCTGCTAGGAGCAGCGCCGCCTGTGCAGTGCTGAAGAGAAGTTCCTGGAAGGGCTGGTGCATGCCTCCAATTGAGAGTTCTCTGGGGCCTCTCACAAAGCTCGCAAGACGCGGTTCCAGCTCCACTCTGATGGGAGCTGTCTCCTGCCTTGGTTAAGTGTGCCTGGTCTTGTTTAAAGTGCCCTGAATCTGCATGGCTGGGAGCATGGACCCTCATTATAGGCATCGCTTCTGGGAAGAAACGGTAGGTTCAGCCAACCCTGAGAGTTTGCCTCAGTACTGAACTCTTGGACTGGCTTGAGGACCAAGTTCTTCTGTCCTTAAGCTCTGTAGCTGTGGGCCACCAGGGTGACACTTAACCTGGAAAGGAGCAGTTGAAGCAAACCAGTGTTGCTCATGGGTAGATGCAGAGAGGAAAGCTTATGGTTCTGGGCATTTAGTTTTCTGATGTCACTAGGGACTTTTCTTTCTGATTTAGAATTTTCAAAGGAAGACTTGGTGGTTCTGGTGGTGCAGATGTAGGGCTGAAGGGAGCCCATAGTACCCTGGAATATAAACTGGTTTAAAGCCAATGGCTTTGAGGAATTGATCCGGAATCTCCTGCAGCTCAGCTTAACCACTCGAAGGACAGCGATGTGCCAGTTTCCCATGATAGCTCTATCTCAATCACTTGCCCATTGCTGGGACGCTGTCTCCAACATGCACACCCTGAAGGGGGAGAGGTAAATTGAGTCACAGTTTCCGGTGCTTCATTCAGTCTGCGCTTCATCAGGACACTTGGCTGGTGAAAGGGCCAGCTCGGGACAGCTGCTCACAAAGGGCAGGGTGGCCTGGATGCAGAGAGGGGAGGAGCTGGGGACCAGAACACGCTTTCCCAGGCTACGACCTGGCGGCCACGATGCCCAGCCAGTTGCCACCGCACTGT
The DNA here is from genome assembly GCA_004027595.1 of Dinomys branickii. Taxonomy (NCBI): domain Eukaryota; kingdom Metazoa; phylum Chordata; class Mammalia; order Rodentia; family Dinomyidae; genus Dinomys; species Dinomys branickii. Next base: position 8,999 of record PVLD010029393.1, read on the forward strand.
ACCTTCAGTGCTAAGCTTCACAGAGCGATCTACTTTGGAGCTCAGCATCAGACCCGGCCAGCCTCTGAATTGGGAGGCATTTTAGGTCGAAGCCATAGCAATGACTAGATGCCTAAAATGACCAAATGAATCATGGAAAAGGTTTGGCTTGTGATTGTGGAGCCCAGGTTGCTGGGGCCTATTGCTGTGGGCCTGCGATGTGCCTATGACGTCACCGTGAGAGCAGGCTCGCCTGTGGCTGGAGAGCTGTTCACCTGGAGGTCAGGAAGCAAAAAGGAGGAAAGGGCTGCTGACGACCTGCTTCCTTCACTTGGCCCCACCTGCTGAAGGTCCCTCTTCTCCAGCACCCGTGGGCCTCTCAAGGATGGTGAAGATCCAACCTATTGCAAGTAAATAACTGAGGTAGCTCCCTAAACACCAGCTCGCATTCAACTGGGCGTGTGCTGTGCACTTGGAGTCCCAACCGCTCTGGAAAGCGGAGGCAGGAGGGTTGCAAGTTGAGGTCTGGCCTGGACAACCTAGCAATGTGGTAAGATCCCGTCCCAGAACAAAACAAAGGACAGGGGATGTAGCTTGGTGGAAAACTCTGGGTTCAGTCCCCAGTAACACACATGCATACACACACACACACACACACACACACCTGTACCAGGTGCTTACCCAGAAGGAGAGACAGTCCTTAATGCTTTACATGTTTTACCTATGGGAACAGTGCTATGGTTGCTATGGTGACTGTGCTATGGTTGCTATGGTTGCTATTCCCACTTGCACACAGGAGGTGGGGGTGAAAGTCTGCAGAGTCCATGCGGCCCACTGCAGAGCAAATGGAGAACCGGGAGTGCACAGGTAGCCTGGACCTGGAACCCAGAGCAGAAAGGGGTCGGGAAAGGCGCCTCTCAGCAGCTCAGGGCAGAGAGCGGCACCTGTAGGTGGAAGGACCTCCTCTGAGCTTGCCCGCCTGTGCCATCCTGGGCAGCCCTCAAGGGGTGCCCTGGGGGCTTGGGTGTGCATGGGATGATGAGGGCCTGAGCCCTCTGTCCTTCAAGTCCCCACCCCCGGGGCTTCTGCCTCATGCAGGCTCAAGTACCCTTTCAGGGGATGTGGCTGCCTGCTCTGTGGGAGGACAGTTGTTTGCAGTGGAGCCAATTTGAGTTAATTTCGTGAGTGCCTGTTCCTCCCGCTGAACCCTGTCCAATGTTGTTCTAAAATTAGCCCAACCAGTCAAGCTCCACAAGTTCTTTCCTTCAGATATAGATATCATTTCACAAAAGATGCTGTTGGAGGGGGCAGCCCTCTAGCCAGTGCATTTTCCTGAGGAGTTTCTGCACTCCCACCCACAGGCACCTGGCCCAGCGATCCGCGCTGCCTGCTCCCTCGCTGCCTGGGCCCGGCTGCCTCTGGGTTCTGGCTGTGCTTTCATTTTACTAACAGCTGCTGGTGATGCCCACAATTCCCATCTGGAGGCTGGGCTGGAGCAGAGAGAGCCTCTCCATGTGGCCCAGCTGAGGCTGCGTTTCTCAGGCAGGTGGGGCAGCACCTGCAGGAGACGTGCTGACTGGGGCCGGCCACCTCCGCTCAGGGAAGACGGCTGGACAGCAGATGCCAAGGAGGGCTCGGCTCTGGGACCCTGGAGATGGCCACGTACACATGACGGGCGCTGTGCTGGGACACGGTGCAGACAGCTGGCCTGGCCGTCAGCCTGAGAGCTGGCCGCTGCCCTCGAGCTCAGGCCTGGGCCCAGGGTGTGGACCTGACAGTCACTGTCTGTGGGATGAGACTGCAGGGCAGGGAGCAGCACCAGGCCACAGAGTCAGTCTTCTCAGTGTCCTTGCCAACCAGTGACAGTGACAGTCCCTCTGACTTCTCTCCCGTCCTGCCCTGCCCTGTGCTCTTCCTGTAGACCTCCTTGCCCTTCTTGCCTTCTCTCCATCCCCTCCTCTGTCTGCTGGTCCATTCCACTTCCTTTCCGCTGTCCTGACTGCCCTTTGGCTAAGGACAGCCATCAATTCACTATTCAAGCACAGTGCTGCTTTGTTCAAGCAGCAGTCCAGCCGCATGCCTGCCACCCACCCCCTCCCCTCTCTTTTGACCTTAACAGCTGGCAGCGAACCAGGCCAGGGTGTGGAGCGAGCCTGACCCCTCCTAGCTGGGGCCTTGCTGTCAGATGGAAGCCAGTGCCACCATGTGCCACGAGCTGATAATCCACCCTCTGTCATCATGGTCAGTGGCCCAAGAGATCAGCGCCACAGGAGGCTGCAGTTTGAACTGATCATCCCAACCCTCCTGCCTTTTCACTGGTACAGTCTGCATCTTCAAGGTCATTCCTCCCCACTCAGTCTCTTGTTCTCCTGGGGTGCAGAACTTTCTCTCCTCTGACTCATGTCCCTGCCCCCTCTGTCCCCAGCCGTTCCTTTGACCCTTTGGTTACCTGGCTCCAGGCTCATGAGGGAGGTGTGACCTTCGCCTGCTGTTCAATCACTGGGCCCTCACAGAGCTGCAGCCTGAAGCCTGCCATCCCCATGGGCTGTGCTGTTGTGTGAACTGCAGACCATGATCCAGCGAAACTTTACATACTTTCCAGGAGCAGGGCAGCTGTAGGTTCTGCGTGGAGGCTGCTGTGTTAAATGCACTCATGCAGCTTGCATCACAGTGCTGAAGGCCTATGTTGCTGTGGCCAAGGTGAGCCCACATCCAGGTGCAGCCAGCACCTCCGGGCTGGCTCAGCACTGCTCTGCCAGCCACTGTTCATAGGGTTTCCTGCCACCTCCCTGTCTCAGAAGCACGTGCTGCTGCAGCAGCCCCGCATCCATGCTGGCACGTGGCGAGCATCTGCTATTCTCCCAGTGCACCTTCCCCTAGGGAAAATCTTAGCATGAGGTTCACTGTTACCCCCTCCCCACTGTGACTCTGGATGACCAATGGCTGCCCTGGTCTCTCTGTTCGCAGCCTTCCTCACTTAAAACGATGTGTTCCCCATTTCCCCTCAGCTACCTGCTCTGATGATCATGGCCTTATTGTTGCCCTTAGTTTCATAACCTCAAAAATCATAAATTTAGGCATCCAGATCTTTGATTATTACCTCATGTTTACAGCTTCTTCCTCTCAGCTCCCCGGTTCAATAATTCTTTGACTTCACTAGCACTTCCATTTTTAATTATAATTATATATAGTTACACCGATAGATGAACTCCACGGGACATTGCACACAAGCACGTACTGTGTGCTGACCATGGTCACCAGCCCTCTGCTCTCCAGCACCCTCCCCTTCCCTCCTTCCTTCTTGGTTCCCTTCTCTGCCTGAATCATCTTTCTTCTACTTTCAGGGTTTTTGTTTTAACTTTCCACACATAAGAAAAGGCATGTGATGCCTGTCTTTCTGTGTCTGGTGTATTTTGCTTAAGATGATGATGTTTGGCCCCATCTATTTCCCTGGTGCCGGGAATTGGACTCAGGACCCTGTGCTGGCCACGCAGGCGCTGTGCCGCTGAGCTATGTCCTTGGCCCTCCATCTATTTTCTTGCAAAGGACAAGATTTCCTTCTTCTTTATGGCTAATAGCACACTATGTACATGCTCCACGTGTCCTTTATGTACTCATCTGGTAATGGGCATCTAGACTGATTCTGTATCTTGGCTATTGTGAATAATGCTGCAATAAAGGTGAGTGTGTCTTCTGTACAACAACCTCACTCTTTTGGGTGCATGCCGCCCTGGAGTTCTGTTGTTAACACTCTGGTGAACCTCTATACTGATAGTCATAATGGCTCTGCAAACATTCCCATAAAAATGTATAAGGTGACTTAATTATTTCTATTACTTTTTAACTTATCCAACTTAAAATCTGTTGTTTAACATTGCAATTATTATTTTTTGAGGCAGAGTCTTGCTATATAGTGCAGGCTGGCCTTGAACTCACTATATAGCCCAGGCAGGCCTAGAAGCCGCAGAGATCCTTCTGATTCGGCCTCCTGGATCAGGCTGACGTGCTGCAATTCCAGGTGCATGCCACACGCTCAGCTTATCACTGCAGTTATTATCTTGCCTGTTCCTTATCATCCTTGGCTTCTCTTCATCTTTCTTAGACTTTAGAGCAAGGCTTTGAACCAGGTTGTGCTGGCCAGCTTTCCAGTAGTACTAAAAATACCTGAAATAAATCAACTTACAGTGAGGAGAAATTTCCTTTGGCTCACAGCCCAGAGGGCTCAGTCAGTGGTTGCCCTGCTGCTTTGGGGCTGTGCTGAGGCAGCACATCATGGTGGGCACCGAGGAAGTGGATGGTGCAGGAAGCGGCTCACCTCATGGCGGCTAGAAAGCAGAGAAAGAAGGGGAGCAGCCACTAGAGCCCCCGCATTCCCTGAGAACAGTGTTACTTGTGGGCCGTCACCAACCTAGCTTCCTTCCACTAAGGCCCCACACTCAAAGTTTCTACCAACCCAAGGACCAAGCCTCCTATGTCTGGATCTTGGGAGACAGTCAGGTTCCAAACTACAGCACTGGTTAAACCCACTCTTCCTGATGTCTCCAGCCAAATTGGGAGCGCTGAAGCTGGAGACCAACCACATGTGAGGGCCAAGACAAAGCCAGCCCTGAGAACACAGAGCTCCTCCAGCCCACAAACAATCTGTTCCAGCTTGCAGGCTCACACACAAGTTGCTAGGCAGACAGGTTGAAGTTGACATCAGTTTCCTGAGTGTATCAGTAAATTCTCTGCAGTGCTTGGCCAGACCCTTCCCTCCCAGCCTGAGAGAGGGCTCCGCCTGACCTTGGCTTTTGCCTCTTATCTTTCGTTTTCAACCCTCTGCCATTTTCCCCTGGGAGCATTGAGAGGCACAGCTACACCAAATGGTTGCCACTGCCAGACAAAACCGCAGCTGTCTCACTCTGATTTGGTGACACCAAACCTCAAGTGGTCCCCAGCCCGGCTGTGGGTCTTGCAAAGACTCTTCTGGTCATTTCTCTCTTTCTTCAGTCTTCTTCCACTGAAGTGACAGTTCAGCTGAGAGCTGCGTTCAGTTGCACCCGGTGCATAGAAGCCATCAGAAGAAACCTCTGCCTCCTCCCCTGCACGAGTTCGTCCACTAGTGTGGAGCTGGACATGCCCCCTGCTCCTCTCCCGTGCATGGTGAGGAGGTGACCCCACTCCTGCCTATGCCAGCTTCCTCCCTGTGCCCAGTATTCCACCCTCTCTTTCTCAGCAAAGGACTAAATCCTTCAGACCCTCATGGCATTGTTGCCCTTGAACCATTTCTACCAGAGCTTTGCACTGAGCACTCAGCTGCTTCTGAGTTGGCAACAATGGACACGCAGCCTTGCCCACACACGTGTTGCCTCACTGGCACCTCAGCTACACCAGCCCGGCTGGGCCACTCTTTCCCCTTGGCTGCTGTCCTGATTACCTCTGCCTCCCCGGTGTTCCTGCCCAGCCTCTTCGTGCTGACTCTGCACTCTCACCTGTAAGTGCGGGAGGGGCAGCAGCCCCAGGCTGCAGACTTGTTTTCTTTTCTACACCTATTTTCTCCTAGATGATCTCGTGTGGTTCTATAGCTTAAAAGTATCTGTCCATCAGTCATCTGTGTGTGTGTCTGTCTGTCTGTCTATCTCAAATTTACTCAACAATTTGCAGCAGACTCTTGGGAACCCTAGACTCATAAATCTAACATATGTATATAGTCTTTGTTACTTTTCTCTCATTGCTGAGACAACATATCTGATGCCTAGAATTAAGGAAGGAAAGGTTTATTTAGCTCACAGTTTGTGGAGGTTTTGGTCTATAATCAGCTGGCTCCAAGGCAGAGTGGCACATGGCCGAGGACAGCCGTTCATGGCTGTGGAAAACAGCAAAAGCAACATGAACAAAAAAGGGAGGAGCAGCGGGAGCAAGCTTCTTTCCCCGCACTTACGTCGTATGCTAGCTACCTTCCCCAGTCTCAGCATTGAAACATGGATCAATCAGAAACTCTAGAATCCCACCTCATGACTGCATGAGGCTTTGGGGGGACATTCAGACACAAACCCTGACATTCCTTCCCTGGCTCCTCAAAGATTCATGTACATCCGTTTATGCAAAAGACATTTTAGTCCATCTCTGAGAGTTACCAAAGTCCTAACAGTTGCAGCATTGCTGAAAAGTCCAAGTCCCAAGTCTCCTCCAAAATCTAAGGTAAACTCTTAGTTGTGAGCCCCCATACAAATGAAAAGTTGAATACTTCCAACATTCAATGGCAGAAGATAAACATTATCATTCCAAAAGGTACAAACAGGGAGATACAGAACATTGAAAGCAAAGCAAGTCCAACATCCAGCAGGGGTAACATTGTGTTCCATAATTCCACATCCAGCATCTGAAGTAACTTGTGGCACCTTGTGAGCTCCAAAGGGCTTGCATCAGTCCACCCCTATGGCACTTCTGGTGGTTATAGACTCCACAGCTTCTCTCTTAGGCCTGCTTTGCTCCTCCCTTGCAGCTTACTTCAGATGATCCACAGCCCTGTCTTTTCTAAACTTCTGAGGTCCCCAGGGCACCTTTTGCTTCACACTCACAACTTCACACACTGCCCTCTCAGGGTCACACTGCCTGGCCTCCCCGGCCTTCTGACATCTGGGTGGAAGCCTCCTTAACTGTAGAACTCTTGCATTCTGCGTGTGCCTAAAACCGGTGCCACATGGATGATGCCAAGGTCTGCTACCAGCTGGAGCAGTAGCTAGGCTTTCTTCTGTCTCAGCTGTAGCAGTCAAGTGCTTGGATCACTGAACACTCTGAACCTGATTCTGAGGAACAAATTCCCTATGCTGCCGTAATTCTGGACATTGTGTGGCCATCACCACCATTCTGGAACATGGCTCTCTGCAGCTTTCTCCTAAAAGTCTTTCACCTTTGCAGTTTTGAGGCTGCAAAGGGTGGAGACTTGCTGCTTCTTGTGATGCCCTCAGGCCATTTTTGTATTCTCCTGTTCCTTCTCAGCAACAGAGATCTCCTCAGCTCTGTCTCTGCAGTCCACAGCTTCACTAGAGCTTCTTCTCTGGTCAAACTCACAACATTTTAAATCATCCTGCTGGGCTCTTTGCTCTTGATTCTCAACATAAATCTGGCCAAAAGCCCCCAACAATAGCCATGCCACCACCTCAACATTTGACTGCATTAAAATTTCTTTTGCCAGATTAATCAGTCTACTGCCCTTAATCTCAGTCTCAGGTAAAGTCTCTGGACAGGAGCAAAATACAGACAAATGCATCCATCATCATTGGAGTCTAACAACTGGGGCAGTCCTTCTTCCCAGCAGAAACCCCCTGGACACTGTCTTTACCAGCAGGATTTCTATCAGCCTTCTGGTCTTCTGGGCTCTGACCAGAATCTGCCATACAGAACAGCTGAAGGCGTCCTAGCACTTCTCTTTCAGGTGAAATCTCTGAACCCTTCCAAATCTCTGAACCTCCAAACTATTCCACACGCCTTTCCCAAAGGCTCTTGAATCACGTGGTCAGGTATAGTCACAGCAACAACCCCACTTCTCTTGTACCAAATTCTGTCTTAGGTACTTTTGTCTCGTTGCTGAGACAAAATAACCTAACACCCAGAATTAAGGAAGGAAAGGTTTATTTAGCTCACAGTTTGTCGAGGTTTCAGTCTATAATCAGCTGGCTCCAAGGCGGGGCAGCATGGCGCAGGGAAAACACTTCAAGGTGGCAGAAGACAGCAAAAGCAGCAAGAGCAGAAGGGAGGAGCAGCCTCTTTCCCCTCCTGATACTGCATATTGGCTATCTGCCCAGGCCCACACCATCTCCGTGCCCTCTTGCCAGGTTCAGGATGAATACAAAGTTAGGACCCTGGCTCCCTGCTGAGTCACACAGTTAACCTTCTAAACTTCTCAGGTTGACACAATGAACAACATCCTAGAGCAGGAAGGGCACATCCTCTATACCCCAGGATGTAGAACTGCTGGGTTATTTAGTTAAGCTTCTAGACTCCTCAAGTTAACACAATGTATCAACCATTATATATATTTATATATTCTAAGAATATAAGGGACTTTCCAGTGTTTTCCTTATAACTTATTCATTTATTTTTACTTTCAATTTTGGATCAACCACATTGAATTGTGGAAAACCCATGCCTTCTGCCACCAGCACTCAGGAGCCCACATTTAGGCTCTGCCATTCAAATGCTGCAGCCACACGACGTCGGCCGGTCCAGTGGGCTAAGGCTAAGCATCTCTGACACTTGATCCCTCACTTCTAAAAATGAAACAAGAATAACAGTGCTGTCAGCTTCTCAAGGATGTGGGATGATCGCAGTCACTGTAGGGAAAAGCTGTGTAAAACACCATAGCGTGTTGTTTGCCATTAGTAATATGCAGATGGGATGTAACAGGAGCTCAGAATAGCTTCTAAATGAATGCATGACGTCGTGCTGGTTTCATTTTTGTTGAGGCTCCTGGGTGACAGCTGAGCTGACTGAAGTTGGGATTAACCAGTGGTAGATATTGGGCTCTTTTACTAGAGACCTCTTACTCTCTGCCTGTTTTCGCTGCTGTTCAATCCCCTGAGGCCATTTTAAATTATCCAGAGCCAAACCTGAGGTGGAGGGAAGAATCTGCTTTGCAGAAGACTCATGAAGTCTCCAGGTAACAAGGAAAGGACAAAATGAGATATCACACATATACCTGCTTTAATATCACTCAATTTTAATATCATTTTTATTGATTTAGAACATGCACTTTATCAATCGTGTATGTATCTATCCCCTGTCTCTCATCTGTCTGTCAGTCTCTCTATCTGTCATCTGTCTTAAACTCATGAATAGTTTAACAGCGACAATAGCTGGAGAAAATACAAGAGGAACTAATTATTAAGCCGGCTAAAATGCGCAGTTGTCCCTGCGTTTGTGCTGGAATCTCAGTCTCACTGTGGGGGTGGTGGGGGCGGGCGGAGTGAGGGTTTGCACTCGGTTTGCTTGGAGGTGGCGGGAGCGGGCGGAGTGAGGGTTTGCACTCGGTTTGCTTGGAGGTGGCGGGAGCGGGCGGAGTGAGGGTTTGCACTCGGTTTGCTTGGAGGTGGCGGGAGCGGGCGGAGTGAGGGTTTGCACTCGGTTTGCTTGGAGGTGGCGGGAGCGGGCGGAGTGAGGGTTTGCACTCGGTTTGCTT
>PVLD010029394.1:0-18136 GCA_004027595.1 Dinomys branickii
TGTTGTTGAGAGGATTAATTGTCTGACTAAATTTGCATGTCTGTATATGGGTTCATATATTTACACTTCGAAGAAACCAATGGATAAAGCAATAACCACTGTTGAGACCATGTCACCTTGTCTATAGATTAGTTGTGATTGTACTATTTTTTATGCTAATTGGTGTCTGTTTGTTAATATGTTTTTGTACTTTTATTTTTTTTTAAATTAAAAAAAAAAGATGCGCCCCTGCTCATGCTGATAGCTAAAGAGGCAGTCAGGCCCTGGATCCATGCTGGAGGCAGGCACCAGCAGGGAGTAACATAAGGGAGAGGATGGGGGGTATAGCTCAGTGGTAGAGCATTTGACTGCATAAGGGAGAGGATGATGATTCTGCAACTTTCAAATCTAGAGCAATTCAGGGTAAAACTAGGCTCTGGCCATGGGGTTGGGGTCCACTTGTAGCACTCAAGGGGTCTCTTGCCAGCCTTATTGTGGCTTCTTGAGCACTACCACCTCCTGTGGCTTTCTCTCCTTCAGTCACTGTGGAAATATCACCCTAGTAGTCCTGAATAGAAGTTATTTCATGGTTTTCTGAGTCCTGAGTTCAAACAGTCAACCCTCTCCTGGAATGGGCATTGACGAAGCACTCTGTCTAAGGGTGTGGCTATTGCTTGGACTAGAGCCATTCAGCAGCCGTTGCAGGTCACGTGATCCACGGGTCCATCCCGCCGCGGTGCTGCTCCTCCCTGAAGCTCCTTCTCTCACTTGGCTTCTATAGATCCACTCTTCTTTTCTCACGAGCTATGAGTTGGGAGCCAGGGAGCCACTGCAGATTTTCCTTCCCCTTCTCTGTATTATGTCTTGTCTCTTCAGTTTCTCTGTACAATTTACTTTTTCCTGTCAGATTCTTCCAGTTTCCTGGGCACCAATCATTCTTTTTCTTGTTCCCCAAGTTGTTCTTTTCCATTGCCCACGTTCCAAATCTTGGAGAGGCTGAGTTGCTTCCCACTCTGCCATTTTCCCAGTAGTCACCATGAACTGTCTACTTTTGTCATATTTCCTTTTTCCATGTCAGTAGCTGCAAAACCTTGTTATATAACATCCTCTCATACCAAAATATGTAAGTTCATCCTCATAACTTTCTTCATATTTTATTCCCTATCCTATTTACTCATTTCTTTCTTCAACAAGCCTAGTAACCACTTAAATTTTAAAATGCCCCAGTACACTTTGCCCACTGGTCTCACAGTGAATTCATAGATTTTTACATTATAATTAGGTCTCACTGACCAACAAACCTCCACGTGGCCTTGAGTAGCATCCTTATTTTTGTCCAAGCGGAAAGCAGCAAAAGAATAAGTTAACCTTGTAACTGCAGCTTAAGAACTATCCCAATGCACAAGCAATATTTTAATCATAACAATTAAATTTAAAAATGTCAACCCAATTGGAAATCAAAATTGGATTTACCAGTCACTCAGGATGTTCCCCAGGTGTTCTTGTTATTTCTTCAAAGGTTGCCAGCAAAGCTTCTTCCCTTTCCTGGTATCACTAGAGAGGAGTTAACCTCTATGGTATCAAGTAGGACCTTGTTCAGGCTGGATACTGTTCAAGAGCCACTTCCCCATCAGTTTCAGAAATAAAAGTTATAACTTTTGTCTGAAAGCACCAGTTTATAAGACATTCAGGAACCCAGGAGAGCAGTTTGGCAGGTGGGAGTGGTGGAAGGACAGTTTGAGAAACAGGAAGAATTCGACTCAGAAAGCAAACAAAAGACTATCAGCAAGACTTCTAGAACACAGAGACAAACAGGACAGAATATTTAGAGTACAGGAAAAGATTATGTGACAAAGACTTTTTATCTTTTTGTTGCACAAATATAAAACATAAACCTAGCAGTTTCTCAGGAGTTGTCTTGAGACAACTTGGTGAAAGCTACTGTGGTCTGTCCGATCACCAAGTTATCATTTCATAGGAGACTTTTGAAAGGGTAGATACTCTAATGGCCTTTAACTATCTGACCTATACTGGCAACAGTGCAACCAGACATTTAAGATAAGACACCAAGATAAAGGATCTTCCTTAGCTCCCAGCTCTGCTAGTCAAGAAAGGGAATCACGATATGGAAAGGTGATGTGTTCCCTCTAATGCCTACAGTGACTTAAAGGAGGCATATGTCCAAGGACCACCAGCCACAGAGAGCCAGGAGCACCAAGGGGAGAGCTCACTCCCTCACCAGTGGAGAAACCAAATTGGAAAGGAAAACTGAGGTGAGACTGGACTGACATCCCACCACTGGTATTAAAAGGGGAATCACCTCTGCCCACATCAGTGAAACCTGTCCCCTGAGCCTTCAACATCAGTGACTGAACGTATCACCTTTAACTGGTTATTATTGTAATTGTTATTGATAATGTTTTGAGCGGAAAGGCACAAAGTGAACATGAAGAGGGTAGGAAAATGTAGACTTTAATCTCCTCTTACCATCCTGGACAAACACTTAAATATGTGAACACCATGTCTTAAGGAGAAGAAAAATGAAGCCACAGATGCAGGAAGTAGGATGCTCAGACAATTTGACACCTTGAGACTTGCTGGGCTTTGGTGCTGGGGCTGAGTAAAACCATATACTGGATGGCAGTGAGCGGCCCTAGGATGGATGCCAGCACCTCCCAGACCCTCAGACCCACCCAGGGCCTTGCCTCTAGTCCCTGCCTCCTTTGAGGCCCCTGGGCTTGGATATGACCACTGTCTGTCTCCCTCCTACCCCATTCCACTGCTCCTCATGGTTTCTGGGATTGCTCTTGCCTGCTATCTCCTGTCCTGGGGGCCTGCTCAGTCCTGCCCCACGGGTACCCGTGCTGGACTCAGCAGCCACCCTCTGCAGTGCACTCACGCTGTTTTGGCCTTCACCCTTATTGCATGGGCCAGTCTCTGAGAAAAGTTCTTTGGTCTTTGTATCTGTGTCTATACCTATTTCTAATCCATATGTAGAGTTGTAGCCAGCATCCCACTGCAGTTATAGCTATAGTTATACCTCTATCTATCCCTATACCCATTTGCCATCTATCTTTCTCTGTCACCTATTTGGTCAATCAAAAAGTTATTATCTTTCTTTTACCTACTTATCGTCTATGACTCTAGCATCAATATCTGCCTATTATCTATCATCTATCAATTATCTACGTATTCATCATCTTCCACTGGTAGCATTTCTCTGGAGAAGCTTCACTAATAATCTCTGACACTCTGTAGAAGCCAGAGCATGGTGTATCCCCCAGGAATGATTACTGGCACGTTTAGTGCTCTATTGAAGAGCACTAAATAAGCTGCTAAATAAGTAATAAGCTCAGTCATTTATCTTCAAGGCTCAGGGGACAGGTGTCACTGATGTGGGCAGAGTGATTCTCCTTTCAGTACAAGTGGTGCAATGTCAGTGATTTCAAGTATGGGCGAGCATTTTGATGATGTATGTCTCAGTCAGCTCTGCCAGTGCAAGCTGTGATAACAAAGAATGACAAAGGTTAAAAATTAAAACGCTGACAACATCACACACTTAATTCTCTCTTAATTCTGCATCCACAGTGGTTTATCTGAACACTGCTACCCAGCATCCTGGCCAAGGAGTAGTGATACCTGGAATGTGTGGTTCTTGGACAGAAGAGCAGAGCCATGCAGACCCATAGCCTGGATTCTCTCACACACACGCCTGTGGCTGAGCTGGTGAGTACCCAGGGGCGGTAGGCTGGCAGCATGGAATGGACAATGAAAACAGTCATTTGATCTTCAGGAAAGACTGCCTTGCAGTCCCGGGAGCCAGCAGCCTGAGGCCCAGTCTGTCCCCTGGTTCCTGTGCTCTATGGCCTCCTCCTTCGTTTCTGCACTGGCTGTTTGGCTGATCGCCTGGGGATTTCACCTACATATTGTCATGGAGCAGCCCTAGTTCCCTGGATCATTTCTCCAGCTGCCCCTCTGTAGCTGCTTTTGAAAAGAGCTCAGGGGCCAGAAAGGTGGGGAGATCGAACCAACCTTAACCTTCAGTTCTTGGTTTGGACTGATTCTCTTCATGCCAGGATGTAGCCTTGGCCATAACACCACCTTGACATCTATGAAGCCCCAGGAGCTTCTTATCTGCAGTCTTGGAAAGAGCATGAGAAGGACTTGAGAGTTGGCTGAGAACAGGTGTGGGTGACTTCAGGGTACTACAAACCACTCCATGATGATGAGAATTCTGTGCCCCAGAGCCAGCGCTTCATAGGGAATGGCATTTCATGGTCACTGAGTTCAGAAGGGAGACACAGTGGGCTGTGCCGGGCAGGTGGGGTGAGAGGAGAAGATAGGGATAAGAAGTGCAGGACAGGACAAGGAAGAGGTTCAGGGAAGGAGGGAGCAGTGTCTGTGACAGTCCCTGTGCTGTGATGGAGTGTGTGCCAGCAATGGTCTTCATGTGGACAAGCATGTTTGTCATGTGACAGTCCCCATCCTAAGATAGTATGTGTCAGTGATGGTCATTATTTGGGCAGGCATATGTGTCACATGATGATCTCTATGCTGTGACAGGCTTCCAGTGACAGTCCTCAGGTGGACAGGCATGTGTGTCATGTGAGTCCCTGTGCTATGATGGTGTGTGCATTAGTGACAGTTCCTGTGTAGGTAGGCATGTGTGTCACCTAACAGTCCTTGTGCTGTGATGATGTGTGTCAGTAATGGTCCCTGTGTGGACAGGTGTGCATGTAATGTGACAGCCCCTTGCTGCGATGGCATGTGCACCATTGAGAGTCCCCATGTGGGCCCCTGTGTCCTCTGGGTACTCTGCCTACCAGCTTGGCTTGTTCAGATCTACTCCCTCCTGTCCCATCTGTGTCTGTCAGGAAATGGGGGCCTGGGAGGGTGGCAGAGGTCGGGTGTGGGTCAGGGTCTTCTGGGCTGGAGGCTGAACACCCTGGGTGCTTGGATGGGTGTATCCAGGCCCCACATGCAGAGCCCAGCTTCCTGCTGCCCAGAGGCTGTGGTGGCTCTATAGGCAGAGCTCAGGGTGGGGTTGTGAGGGACAGGGTATGACCACTGCTCTGTGGCTGAGTCTGGATGGGTGGGACATGTGAGGAGTGGCATCGTTTATGTGGGGTAGGCAAGTATCTAGCTGGGCTCTCTGCCTTGCCTGGTGACCCTTTTCAGAATGGGGTGACACCAGAGGGTCTCCGTCAGCCTAGCATGTCTATCCCTTATGTCCTCATGCTGCTTCTGGGAGACTTGGCCCTGCCCTTCCCAGCTTGCCTTCTGTGCTCTGTTTCCACTTTTGTTGCATCCATGCTGGGTAGAGGATAACCACAGGCTTGGGTTGTATCCCCCATCCTGGGTTACATCATGGTGGCAGGTCCTTCCTCCAGTCCAACCAGAGTATGACTTGCTGCTCTGTGAGTCCATGTAGTGTGGGTTTCACGGACTTCAAGGAATCATGCTCAGATGGTTGTGTTCTCCCCACGCCCTGTCCTGCATTCATTCTGCATTCTGGGCCCACCTTGGTGGTCATCTATGGATGCCAGAACATACACATTACATGTGGATGTCATAGCACAGACATTACATGTAGATATATACATGGAAATTGCATGTCTTCATTGTTACATGTATATGTCACACTACACAAGTCGCACCATGGGCATCACATGATAGCCATGATACATGAGTATTACACAATGAAATGCACACCATAAATGCCACATATAGATGTCACACATGGAAGTCCTCTCATAAATATCATATTGCAAATGTCACACCATGCATGTCACACCATGGGCATCACACATGACTATCACACCATTACAGTGTGGAGGTCACATCTTGAGCATCAGACCACGAAAGTCACACACAGATGCCTCATCATGGATATCACATCTGTCACACCATAGATGTTACACTGTAAACATGGCACATAGATGCCACACATGCAAGTCTCATTGTGGATATCAATTATTACACCAGGGAAATAATGCGTGAACATGACATTGGAAGTCACACCATGGATGTCATAATATGGACATCACATATAGGAGTTACACCGTGGGAGTCACACACAGTTATTTCATTAAGGATATCATATCATAGTTGTCACGCCATAGATCAGATGTCATATCATGGATGTCACAGCACAGTTTTCACACTATGGATGCCATACATAAACATTACACTATGGAAAGTCATACTATAACTGTGACACCACATACACCTCACACAAATGTCACACATGCAAGTCATCTCATGGATGTCATACCACAGACATCACGCCATGGACACTGTCCATGGACATCATACTTCAAAACTCACACTGTGGATGTCACACCGGGGGCCCCACACCATGGACACTAGACAATGGAATTCACACATAGATAACTCATCATGGATAGCACATCACCAATATCACACCACAGGTGTCACACCACAGATATCACACATGGAAGTTGCATTGTGGATGTCACATCACAGAAGTCAGACTCTGGGCTTTGGACCATGGATATTACACATGAACATTATGCTATGGAAAAATACATCATGAACCTTATTCCACAAATATCACAAGAAGTTACATATTGGAAACCTGAGTGGAGACCTCAGTGTGCTCAGGGACAGAGCCTGGGAGGTCTAGCCTGTCCCAGAGGGCCCCAGAACTACAAGGACATAGAAGGACACTCCAGTGTCAAGGTGCTATATCTGTGCTTATGGAGCTGATGTTGGCAAGAGTGGTCAGGAGGACAGCAGAACATTAATGGACATGGGAAGAGATAGTGGAGACTGTGAGTGTCACAGAGAAACAGGAGGTGAGAAGAAGCTGTGCTGGCCTCTTTGCCCAATGAGGAGGCCATGGAGTCACTCTTGTTTAGGACAATCCTGCAGGTCCTGTGGGTGCTTAGCCAGCAGGAGCTTTACGCTTGGCAAGGGAGCTGGGGAGGTATGGGCAACAAGTGGGTTTGAGGAATGGGCTGGAGGGAAGCTGCACATTGGATAGACACACTTCTGGTTAGAGGGTTAATGTGAAGGTGGGGAGGTTCTAGACTGACCCTAAATATATCCTGGACATCCAGACAGGACTGACTGCTCCAGAGAGCCCCCACTTCCCCATTGTCTACATCTGCTGGAAAGGCCTGAGTCATGAATCTATCCTTAGTCCCTCCCAGTTATCCCAGTCTTCGCCATCCCAGGACCCCAGAGGCCCCTCCTGATGTATCAGGAGAATGGAGCCTCTCTCCCCTGAACCTGTGTCCCTAATCTCCGGGGAGGACAGAATCCCAACGTCCACATCAACCAGCCTAGACACAGCTGGCCTTGTCTACAGACACTGAGTAGCCATGATGATTGTTCACTGGTCCAACTATGTGAGCCCCGTCTGCCCTCCCCATTCCCTAGCTCCCCCAACTCTTCATCCCAACTCTATTCTTTTTCTGTCCCCAAAGCTATCTGCCCTTGCACTTGAGCATCTGTTCTGCTCTCCTGCAAATATCTCTCCATCTTTGTGCCTCCTGCCTGCCCCTCTTGCCTGGGATCACATCCTGTGAGGCCAACCCTTCCCTGGTATAAGTGATTGTCATGAAACTTGGTGAGGTGGATTGGGTAAGACTCCTGGAGTGTTGGGATAGGTGTGTAAATTTTGACTCCTGAATTAGCCTTAGGAGAATGAATGTGTCCCCTACACACTGGAATGTGGAGATCCCAACCCCAGACCTCAGAATGTGCTGCATTTGGAGAAAAGGTCACTAAAAGGGCAAAATAGACCCAATCCTGTCTATATCCTCATAACAGAGATTAGGACACAGGAAATGGAAGGGTCACAGCATCTGCAAGTTGAGGAAAAGCCTCAGGACAAAGAACCCTGCCCACACTTTGTCCAGTACCTCCAGCCTCCAGTGCTGTGAAAGAATAAATGTGTGTTGCTCAAACAGCCACTTGTGTCTTGTATCATGGCAGCCCAAGGGCAAGAGATCAAATTTATATTTCCTGTTTGACATGGTCTGTGTGGGAATCTCTGTCTGGGTAGCCTGCGAGGGGCCTGCCCTCCACATCCTGAGTGACAGGCGCAGGCCTGGGCATTGCCCAGGTGGAAGAAAACCTAAGACAGGAAAGGTTGAGTGCTGGCAGGGGGAGGGGGGGTGGAAGGGAAGGCTGCGAGGCTTCGTATAGCTACCAGTGTTGTTCACCTATGCCTGGGCCTATGCGCATGAGACCAAAGAGAGGTACACAGTTTAAAGGATGTTTTATTGCCATTAAAGGTGAACTTACAGGATATCATAGGCTGCAGAATACTACAAGCAGAACAAAGCTACAAAGCTGAACTGATCTGTCCTTTGGGCTTTTCTGCAGCATGGGCTGGTGTCCGTTCTCCTTTCCTGCTTGTGTCTTTCTTCCTGATGGAAGGTCTGGCTTGGCATTTTCCCCATGGCACATGGGCCCTCTGTCCAGTGCCAGCCTAACCCTGGCTCCTGGGCCACTGGGCTTTCTCTGTGGGTATCTTTCCCAACTGGGAGTTCCTGCTTTCAGTGCTCTGGAGTGGACACTGGTCCCACAGGACAGGCCTGGCTGAGCCCTGGTGCTTTCAGCAGCCATCAAGCTGTGCGTTTGGGTTGGGACAGGTGCTCTTGGGCCTTCTCTGTCCCTGACAACCAGAAGGCTGAATCTGGCCTGCCTGTTACCTGCCCATCAGACCTTCCTGGAGGTATGGATGGTGGTAGCTGCCCATTTCTGCCCTTACTGTGGTTCTGCAGCCACCAGTTGGCCAGGTCCTCTCTTGAGTGTCTCCCAGGAGTGGCACTGGGCTTCCAGTGGGAGGTGGTAGCATCCTGAGCCCAGATCTTTACCATCAGTACAGAGAGGCCTGGGGTGGCCAATCCCTATGGGCTGGATCCAGCAGTGTACAATGTAGGCCACGAGGAGAGACAGTACTCAGGGTTATATCAGAGGACACATGAGGGAAGTATGAACCATTGCTCAAGCCCCTATCCACAGAGGTGCCCAGCACAGGCCATCTAGGCACGGACTGGTACAGTCCATCGGGGTGACTGTCAGCAGCCCTTTCTAAACCTCTGCTGAAGGCCACTGATGATGTTTTCCAGACCAAGTGCAGCAGTCTCTCCGAGAGTGTTGGCCTCACCACTCAGAGATGCGCTGTGCTGGAGAGGCTGGTGTTGACAGAGTTGTCTCCAAGGTTGGTCTCCACTCAGATGGAAATTGCCAGTGCTGACCTCTGCCTCCTCTTGGGTAACCACCCTGCTCATAAGGTAGGGATGTCCTGCAGAAGGAATCTGCATCTCTTGTCTTGGCCAGGGTCATGGAGACTGCTCCAGGGGTGGCACGTGTCCAGGCTGCTGAGGCTGGGTGCACCTGCTATCCCTGAGTCCTCCAGAGCAGGGAGGGTGGGAGTGCAAGGCCACTGAACCACAGGGTCAGAGAGGCAGCGAGGTCAGAGGAGCACGTGACCTGGGGCTCAGCTGCTGGAAGTGATGGATGGGGATCCTGCAAGGGCCTGGGAAGCCTGGGCCCTTGAGGGGTGGGCCCTAAGCCCCCTGCCCAATCATGTTCCTGTAGTCAGGGGCGATGGTCTGCTTCAGGTCCATCACCGAGGAGAAGATCCACTTTACCTGCGGGCACAGTGAGTCAGCAGTCATGGCACCATGGAATGCTACCACAGTCCGTGGGACAAGGGGACAGCATGGGGACAGGGTTAGGGCAGTGGGGACAGGATGATAATAGAGCAGACTAGGGTGGAGACAAGGTAGTGACAGGTTTGAGGATAATTTTTGGACAAATTTGGGGACAGTGCAGGGCCAGCATTGGAGCAATATGCAGATAGAATGGGGGAAACAGCGTGGGATCTTGTGGGGGACAACATGAAAACAATAGCCTGAGTTATCATGAAGACAGTGTGAGGCTATAATGGGGACAGGCATGGGAAGGCAGCATGTGACATCATGAGGAGAACATGGAGACAAGATCTGAAGAACAGTATGAGATGTCAGGAAGGTAGTGTGGGGACAGCATAAGAAAAACTGCATGAGACACTGGGGAGATATCTTGGGGTCAGCAGAGAAGAAACAGCTTGCGATATTGTGGGAACATTGTGGAGACAGCATGGGGATGGCAAGTGTCAGTGTGGGCCATTGTGGTGACACTTAGGGGACAGTTTGAGGACCATATGAGAACAATATGGGCCATTGTGGGGGCAGCACTAGCTACCAAGGGGTGTTACAGGGACAGCACGGGCAGCATATGTGTCGGGGCAGTGCGCCCACCTTGAAGAGGGTCACCGTGGCGCTGTAGCACACGCTGAGCAGGAAGAGGGTGATGAAGATGGTGATGGTTGTCCACAGCCCATCCAGCTCCCCGTCCTGGGCCTCGGCGCAGCTCTCATACAGGTCCAGCTCTGGACAAGAGGGGATGGTCAGTGTGTGTCCCTCAGTGGAACCCAGGCCTCTCTCTGTGCAGTGGTGTGGGTTGCTGGGAGCCCAGGGCAGAAGTGCCAGCTGTGCCCACCCAGGCCAGCTCTCTTTGGCTGCCTTCCCCAGACAGCAGCCTTGGGTCTTCTTAGTGTTTTCCCTGGGCCCAGGCTTATCCAGACACTGCATGTGGAATGGCAGGCATACTGAACTGTGTGGGCCCCTCCAGTCCTTACCATTTGAGTGGTTGGACAGTGTCAGGGTCTGAGACGCCACAAGCTGTGGCTTTATAGTCTGCCTTCTCTCTGGTGCATAAGATAGGCATTGGACAGATGGTAGGACAAAGCTGTTGGTGATGGTGTGTCCCTATATGGTTTGTGGAGGAGGTCTGAGTGTCCAGGGTCAGTTGGATATGGGGAACTTGTGTACTGGGGAGGCTGCAAGGCAGCTCGTCAGTGTGTAAATGGTGAGGTGCGAATGCAGGGGTGGGGTGGGTGCTGTGGAGGCTGCCTGCGGGCCCAGGGTGTTAGGTGTATGCATGTGTGCATGGATGTCCATAGGTACATGCTGTCAGTGTGGGCTGGGGCTGCTTAGTACACTCATTCTAGTGGGTCTGGAGTTATTGTACTCGCACAAGGCTCAGTGGTTTCTCGTGTGTCTGGACCACCCTCCTTTGGGGTGGTCAAGGCAGTGCCTCAGCCACTTGGGAGCACAGGAATGAGTGTCTTCAGGGATGTTCAGTGTCCCAGTGGGTGGCAATATCCCCAGGGGTGGCAAGCTTCCCCGTGCTTGGGCAGTATCCAGTGTACCCAAGGGTGGCCCCGTGCAGGTGAGTGGGTCATGGAGGTCCTATCCCATAGGCATGGCCTGCAGTCTCTACAGTGGACAGAGACCCTAGGAAAAGGACTTGAAGGACAAGGCCAGGCTGTTACAGAGGCAGGTCTTTGTGTTCCTTCCCTTGAGGGTCTATAGGGAACTGCTGGCAGCTTGAGGTGGGCCCTGGCAGAAGGGCTAGGTCATGCCTGTCCCTGTGAGGGCAGACACACCTTCATGCAGACCACTGTCTGTCCCTAATGACTACAGTGCAGGATTGGCCCCTGCATAACCCAGAGCCTATAGCCTCATGGCACAGGTTCTCTGCCTCAGAAAAAACCAGGACAGTGTCGCAAGGGCCCAGGAAGTGCTGGGTGCTTTATTTACATGGGTATTGGGGACAGGGTTCTGCAGGACTCGAGAGCCCACAGGTTAGTGAGGGCTTGCTGGGCACAGCACTCATTTACCCGGAGACTGGGAGATGGTCTTCTGAGTGAAGTGATTGGGCAGGCCTTCATGCATTACGGAGCAGGTGTAGGTGCCTCCAGAATTCCACATGTTCTTGTCCACAGTGAGCTTGCTATAGAGGAAGAAGGTTTCGTCATTGTCCAAGACAGCTGGGGTGGTCTTGTAGTGTGAAATTCCGCTGGTTTCCCACTCCACATGGATGTTATCAGGGTAGAAGCCATTGATCATGCAGGTCAAACTGACTTGGTCGGTAGACAGCTCCTCTCGGGGTGGGGGCAGGATATGCACATGTGGGGCTTTGGGTTGTCCTGTGGAGAAAGAGGTCAGCACATGTTCAGTACCAGGGTGGCTCGTTGGCCAGACAGGCTCTGTCTGTTTTATCTCCATGGTGCCACCCAACCTCCCACCTGCCTACACTGCACTCTCACCTTTGACTTTGGAGATGGTCTTCTCAATAGGGGTTGGCAGTGCTTTGCTACTGACTTTGCATGTAAACTCTTTGCCCCCTAGCCAGTCTTGGTGCTGGATGGGGAGGACGCTGACCACACGGAATGTGCCATTAAACTGCTCCTCCTGGAGCTTTTCCTCAGCTGTGTTCATCTGTTGGTCACCCATGAACCAGGTGAACTCAACCTCAGGGTCTTCCTGGCTCACATCTACCACAACACATGTGATCTTGGGGGTCAGGGAGATCATGAGTGTATCCTTGGGCTTTGGGGGGAAGATGAAGACAGATGGTCCTCCTAGGAGCTCAGCTGGTATGAGAGACAGAGGAGACAGGTCAGCATGGGGCTCACCATCTGACATGACCTCCTATAGATGCTTATCCATCTCCTGGGTTAGGGGAGAAGGACTGAGAACTCACCTGGGCACGTGGGACAGGGCTTGCAGTGGGTGCCGTCTACCTCTGCAGAGAGAAACTTGGGGTTAATGGGGTTGGAGGAGAGAAGACACTACACCAGGGAGGGGAGGGTTGGTCCTTTGGGGCGAGCTCAGTTAGACCCAGGCTGCTGCAGGCTAAGAATCTTAGCAGGCCTGAGGCCAGTGGCCATTTCTCTGTGTCCCATCACAAGTTGTCCAGCCTGCACCCACCCTGGGCCTGGCACAAGCCCACAGAAGACATCTCCCTGAGCATGGAGGGCAGAGGCTTCTACACAGGAGCCAGACAGGCACTTCCTGGTGCCTGTGGTAGATACACCCAGGACAGCTGGCCCCACTCTTGTCTTCCAGGGCTCCCATATCTCCTTGGGAACTGTCCTCACCGACATCCTTGTCCACTGTGGTGCTGCTGGCCGGGTGGACTACATTGCAGGTGGCCTTCTTCTGGCTGGAGGGCACAGTTACCATGCTGGTGAGGGAGTACAGGCCTGACTGAAGGACAGCCGGGAAGGTGTGCACTCCGCTGGTCAGGGCCCCTGAGTTCCATTTCACTGTCACTGGCTCGGGGAAGTAGCCCTTGACCAGGCAGCCCAGGGTATTGATGGAGCTAGGTGTGTCCACACAGCGGGAAGCCAGAGAGAAGACGGAAGGGGGTGTTGTGCTGGCTGCAAGGAAAAAAGTACCAAGTGATTTGGTGTTGAACACAGCTGACCCTGAATCATGGAAGACCTCTGTCCTTGGCTTCCCATTGTCTTGGTGCTTTGCAAGGTTTAGGCAGGGTCCTGGGTATGTGCTTGTGGCCCCTGTCCTGTTCTACCTGCCCACCATAGCTACCCTTCCCTGTAAATTCTGGGCCAGGCCAGCCCATTGTCTCTACAACCCCACAGCTGACCCTGGACCACGGAGTATCCTCTGTGCTTGGCTCTGCAGGGTCTGGGTGCTCTGCAAAATCCAGGCCGAGTCCTGTGTCTAGGCTTTTGGCCATGCCTGCTGACCACTTGGCTCATGTGCCTGACCCCATCTCCCTACCTTAGCCAACCTTCCCCATAAGCTTCGGGCAAGTCCAGGCCATTGGCTTCCTAATCCCAGCCCATCCTCAATATGCTTCCAGCATGCTGCCGCCCTAGCTCTCCAGTTGGGTCTCTGTGCCTCTCTGCAACCTCCTATCCCTGCTCCTGGGCAGCTGTCTTCATCAGCCCAGTCAGAACTTCATGAACCACTAGAGCTGGTGAAGCCCAGGGCCTGCAGCCCCTTTTATGGCTTTGCTTGTCTGTTTTCCCTGGGGTCCTGTTGGCACCCAAAGGTCCTTTCCCATATATGGCCTCCTGTGGGTGCCTATCCTCACTTGTGTCCCCATTCTTGGGTCCTCTGATCTCTGCACAGCCACAATGTTGTCACTTAGCTTGGCCCTGCCCTGGTGACAGTCCACTCCTTGACATGGGAATGCTTTACCTGAGCTCTGCCTCCAGAGCCTGCCACAGAGCCTTGGCCCTGGACTTGTGACCTCTGGGGTCTTCTCTGAGCCAAGACCCCTCATACCCACTCTTTCCCTGAAGGAAACCCAAGGAAGAATCTCATCAGTCCCTGACTCTCCAGACCTGTCAGCCAGGCTCCTAATCCTGGGCTCTGGGACCAGCTACTCCTTGGCTCCCTCACATGCCTTTCTGAGGTCCATTCGGGCCCACACACACACAGCCCTGTCTCTCACCTACCCAGCTTCTGCTAAGCCCTGGCCTTGCCTGGGTACCTCTTCTCTCCTGCATGCCCCAGCGTTTGCTCCACGTCAGGTCCTGCTGAGCTGAGCTCAGGTGCACAGTGCCTCCTCTCACCCTGCATTCCTGCCGCTACCTCATCCTCTGCATGCTGCCAGCACCTGGGGCATCAGGGAAGCCTCTGTGCTTTCTGCTACCGCCAGTAGCTCTGGGCCCTAGAGGTTGTGGAGTACACTCTGACCCCTGAGGACGCTAACACTCCCTGTCCCCTTGTCCCTCATCTGTTACACTCAGCCCAGGGCCCTGCCACCTTTGCTTTCCCTCACCTGCATCCCATTGTCCAGCAGACTCTGCTCTATCCCTCAGCAGTCCCTCATCATCCTTCTGTGGGACCAACTACCTGGTTCCTCTTTGTGCTGCTTCTGCACATTTCCCCCTGCCCCAGTCCCCTCAAGCTCCCAGAACAGAGCCAGACTGACCTGAGAACTGCTACCCATCAGATATGTATTGGGCACTGGCCCCAGAGAACTTTCCTGCCCAAGGTGCCTTCCGTATTCTCACCCAAGACTGTTGCTCAGCGCCCAGACTCTGCAGCAAGCCCTGCCCCACAGTCCCTGTGTTCTTTTTCCCCCAACATCCCTACTAACCCCAGGCCTCAGTTTCCTGCACACACAGGTGGATTGCGAGGTGTGAGGGGGCAGAGCAGGTGTTCAGAGGGCCAGGCAGAGCAGTGAAGGGAGAGCTGGCTGAGGTGTGGGGAGTAAGAGCAGGTCCTCTGAGCCCCAGGGGGCTGCCTGGCCATGCCACTTGCTGACATACCTCAGCTTGAGCAGTCCTGACCCTCCTCTGCTCTTTTCCTGCCAGGGCCGGGGCTCCTCAGGGTTTGCCTCTGTACTGAGTCTCATGCTGGGCCTGCCAGCCCTGTTTCCTATCAGCATCCCATATGATGACTCCTGGGGCTGCCCCAGCTCACCTTCAGGTGCTCTACTCTGGCCCCTCAGATTCTGGGGTTTCGTCTGGCATCTCTTGCAGCCACTTTTCTCGACACACTGGCAGTGTCTCTTTCCTTGTCCCCTGAGCTCCTAGGGCTGTCCTGGGCTACCCAGCACTAATGCACTTGTGCTAACCTATTGTTGCTTTGCTCTCCTGAGCTCCCGGGGCTTCCTTGATACCACTGGCATCCACTAGCCCCTGCTTTCCTGCAGCTACTCTGCCCAGGTCCATGGGCCCCTGGAGCTGTCCTGGCCCCTCCATCATCCACCTGACCTATGGTCCCATTGCTGCTTGTCCCTGGCCCCCTGAGCTGCTGTTGCTTCCCTGGCTGTTCTAGCACCCAGAAGCAGCCACCTGCTCCTGCTCACCATAAGCTGCTCTGTCCTGTTCCCTGAGTTCCTGGGGTTATCCTCGCCCCTCTAGCACCTAGCTACCCTGCTCACAGGCATTTTTTCTGCCCTCCTCCCCTGTCTCATGGGACTGTGCTGGACCCTCAAACACCCATCTAACACTGTGTCCTTCAGCTGTTTGTCCCTGGATTCCTGATCTCTTGTGGCTGACCTGGTTCTTCTATCACCCACTTACCTGACCCTGGTCAACTAGAGCTGATCTGCCCTGGTTCCTGCTCCCCTGGGCTCCAGGAGCTTTGCTTTCCCCTCCAACACCACCTGCATCTGCTCAGCTCACCATCTATAGCTGCCCTGTCTTGCTCCCCTGTCTCCTCGGGCTGACCTAGCTCCTTAACACCTGCCTGCCCCTGCTCTCTTACAGCTGCTCTGCCTGGGTCCCTGAGCTCCTGGGGCCGCCATGACTCCTCCAGCACTGACCTGCCCCAGCTCAGCTTCAGTTGCTCTGCCTGTTCCCCTGTCTCCTGGGACTGCCCTGGTCCCGCCAGCACCCACCTGACCCTACCTGTAGCTGCTCTGCCCTGACCACCTGAGCTCCTGTGGCCGCTCTGGCTGTTTTACTACCCACTGGCCCCTGGTCGGCTATAGATGTTCTGCCCTGGTTTCTGCTCCCCTGTGTTTCTGGAGCTATCCTCTTCCTGCCAGCACCTAGCTTCCCCACTCACAGGCACTTGCTCTGCCTGCTCCCCTGGGCTCACGGACCTGCCTTGGTTCCTCCAGCCTTCCCCATGTCACCTTCAGCTGCTCTTTCTGGGTCCCTGAGCTCCTGGGGCTGTCCTGGCCCCTCAAGCACCCACCTGCCTCTGCTCTCCTGCAGTTGTTCTGTCTTAGTCCCTTGAGCTCCTGGGCCTTAGCTGATCCCTCCAGCTCCTCACACCACTTGTAGCTGATCTGCCTGGGTCCTCAGCTCCTGGAGCTGCCCTGTATCTTCCAGCACTGACCCGCCCCAACTCACCTTCAGCTGCTCTGCCCTGGTCCTCTCAGCTCCTGGGGTCTCCACTGCCCTCTCCAGTACCCAGCTGCCCCTGTGCATTGGCAGTTGCTCTACCTTGGTCTCCTGAGGTCCTGAGGCTGCCCTGGCACAGCCAGCACCAACGTGTTCATGCTCACCTACGGCTGCTCTGCTCCGCTGAGCTCCTGGGGCTGTCCCGGGCCCTCCAGCACTTAGCGCCCCTGCTCACACACATTTGCTCAGTCCTGCTCCCCTGAGCTCCTGGAGCTGCCCTGTATCTTCCAGCACTGACCTGCCCCAGCTCACCTTCAGCTCCTCTGTCCTGCTCCTTTTAGCTCCTGGGGTCTAAACTGCTTCCTCTAGTACCCAACTGCAGCTGTGCACTGGCAGTTGCTCCCCCATGGTCTCCTGAGCTCCTGAGGCTACCCTGGCACATCTGGCTCACCTAGAACGTGTTTGTGCTCACCTAGAACTTTTCTGCCCTGCTCCCATCTCCTTGGGCTGCCCTGGCTCTTCTAGCACCTACCTGACCCTACCTACCAGCAGCTGCTCTGCCCTGGCCACCTGAGCTCCTGTGGCTGTCCTGGGTTTTAGCTGGCATCTGCCTTTAGCTGTTCTGCCGCATGGTTTCTGGTCCCCTGAGTTCCTGGGGCTATCCTCTACCTGCCAGCACCTAGCTTCCCTGCCAACAGGCATTTGCTCTGGCCTGCTCCCCTGAGGTCCTGGGGCTGCTCTGGCTCCTCCAACCTACCCCAACTCACCTTCAGCTGCTCTGCCCTGGTCCTCTCAGCTCCTGGGGTCTCCACTGCCCTCTCCAGTACCCAACTGCCCCTGTACAGTGGAAGCTGCTCTCTCCTGGTCTCCTGAGGCTGCCCTGGCACAGCCAGCACCAACGTGTTCATGCTCACCTACAGATGCTCTGCTCTGCTCCCCTGAGCTCCTAGGCTGTCCTCTCCCCTCTAGCACCACCTGCTTCTGCTCACCTGTAGCTGCTCTGCCTTGCTCCCATCTTCTCGGGCTGCCCTGGCTCCTCTAGCACCCACCTAATCCTGCCCTCCTACAGCTGCCCTTCCTGGGTCCCTGAGCTCCTGGAGTTGCCATGACTCCTCCAGCACTGACCTGCCCCAGCTCAGCTTGCTCTGCCCTGCTCCCTCTGTCTCCCGGGACTGCCCTGGCCTCTCCAGCACCCACCTGAACCTGCTTACCTGCAGCTGCTCTGCCCTGGCCACCTGAGCTCCTGTGGCTGCTCTGGCTCTTTTAGGACCCACTGGCCCCTGGTTGACTATGGCTGTTCTGCCCTGGTTTTTGCTCCCCGGAGCTCCTGGAGCTATCCTCTCCCTGCTAGCACCTAGCTCCCCTGCTCACAGGTATTTACTCTGCCCTACTCTCTTGAGCTCCTGTGGCTGCCCTGGCACATCCAGCACCAACATGTTCATGTTTTGCTACAGTTGCTGTGCTGTGTGCCCCTGATCTCCTGGTGCTGTCGTTTCCCACCTAGCACCACCTGCA
>PVLD010029395.1:0-18134 GCA_004027595.1 Dinomys branickii
CGCCTGAGCAGGAATTTCTGGGTGTCACGTTAAGGTGAGAGCAGTGCTCGATTCACGGGTCCCCAAAAAAGCTCCACCGTAGACGATGCACCCATGATCTGGTCCATCTGAGGGGTCTCTTGCGAAGGGTGCCTAGGGAAGGGACCGACCGCACAGAGAACAAGGATTGACCTCTGGGAGCAGCGTGCACCTTCCCGCCGCCCCCCCCCCGCACCTCGGTGCTCGTTCTGCAGCCGCAGGCGCTGGTTGTACAGGCTCTTCTCGGTGAGGTGCTGGATCTCCAGCAGTCCCTGAACAATCTCGAACACAGTGCCGTCGAGAAGCGCCAGCGCCAGGTCACTGAGTGTGGTGTAAGATAGTCGCTGCTGGAAAGAACTGCGAGCAGAGGCGCTCGGTGAGCCCGGGCAGGACCCGGCCGCCTCCACCCCGCCCTACCCCGCTCCGCCCGGCCCAGCCTGCGCCCGCACACCTGGGAAGTTCCTTCACCAGGCTCTGCAGCGCCGACAGCAGCTGGTAGTGCCGCTCTTGCTGCCGGGTGCCGTCCGCTGACTCTTCCAGGGCGCTGGCGTAGCGATCCATTAAGTCGTTGGCCCGCCCGCTGCGGGCCGCCGCGACGCGCGCCCCACCCCCTTACGTCCGTCTCGGGCGCGGCGTGCCCCGCCCCCTACGCCGTCAATATCAAGACTCGGCCTGTCCGCTACGTCAGCCAGGGGCGCGACGTGCTCTGCGTCCACCTTGCCCCGCCCCCTGCGTCCTCCATACTGAGCCCACGTCCGCCCCGCCCCGCCCCTTCGTGGAGACACTTAAGGAGTTTCGCTCTTTGCTGTCTGTAATCCTGCCACATCCGTAATCCTGCCACTCCGTCTTGGAGATTTTAGAGGCGAAACTCCATCGCTGTATGTTGATATTTCCGTCCTCTCGCAGGGCCCGCAGACTAATGCCCAGTTCCCGCCTCTGGAACGCGTGCACTGTTGCTTTCCATATCCGCGGTCCCACGGCGGAGGTCCAGGGCCACCGACCCGGGCGTTTTGGCCTCGTGCACCATCTGAAGCCAAGCAGTAGATGAATTGGAGGTCTGTCTTCATCTCTCACTCCTGGCTGGCGTTAAGACTGATAAAAGACGCTGGAGCTATCGGACCACGAAAGTAGGAGATTTAGCCGTGCGTGGTGGCTCACGCCTGTATCCTAACACTCAGGATGCTGAGGCAGGAAGATTGTTGCAAGTTCGAAACCACCCTGGACTATAGAGTGAGCTCGAGGCCAGCCTGAACTGCGTAGCGAGACCCTGTCTCAAAAAGACAAAAAAAAAAAAAATAATAAAAAAGAAAGTAGGAGACTTGAGGCTGCGCCTGAAGCTCCCTTGATCGCTCTGTGCAGCTCACCCCAAGCCTGAACACGGACTGCACGCCTCGCAGTTACTATGCTCCTGGCCGCTGTCTTGGACACCGAGGATCCCAGCGTTAAGGGACTTCTGACTGGTGCCAGAGCAGTCCGTGGGAGGGCTTCTGGTGGGAAAACGGCACTTGTGAAAGCCCTCCCCATAGTTAGGGGCAGCTGGATGGGCTGAGAGGTTGAGAGAGTGCTAAGGGCTGTGCTTTACCGAGGCTTCTAGCATCTTGTCCTGAGAGCAGTAGAGGGCTCTGAAGGGTTTGAAGCCACAGACTGGCTCAGATTTGCGATCAGAACTGGGTGTCACAAGGCACTCTGAAACTGTGGGGCTGGGAGGTTGAAGGGCTCTGCGATACAGCCTTGACTGGACTAGGGGGCATTGAGGGAAGGAGGTGAGGGTTCTTGAGCCTTCTAGGGTCATAGTGAAGTCCCCATATGGCCTCCACTTTTCTCCAGGATCTGCTTCCTCATCCCTGGTCATGGTTGGCACCCCCTCTCCCACTGTCCCAGAGGGCACACATTGAGGGCCAGACCCAGGGCTGGGTGTGAGACAAGTTTGTGAGAGCTGCGCCTGCGGTGAGCGGCTTGGCTGGAGAGACCAGCTGATGCTGGGCCTCAGGGTGGAGATGGTAGAAGTGTGACCACTAGTTGGGTGAGGACATCTGACTGAGGATGTTCAGTCTGGGGCCATCTTTCACCTGTGACCTACTCTTTAAAAAAAAAAAAAAGAGCTTAGTAGAACGTGTGTCCTCAAAGAGAGTCCACATGCAGCCTGGGATAGGTGCAGTATATATATGCATTGCTGTGCAGTAAGGATTTGGGCTGTGGCTCCTAGGCAGCCCCCCCGCTAATCCCTCTAGGCTTCGGGGTCAGCTCAGGGACCATGAGCTGCAGCAGGAGGGGTCAGGCCTGACTTTTAGACTCCAGCTTTCATCCTTGCTTGGCTGCTGGTGCAGGAAGGCCCTCGGCCACCACCTTTCTGACCTGAACCAGGTCCCCCAACCCAGCAGCATCCTTCTCCTGTATTCTCAGAGGCCAGGCAGAAGGTGTGACTCACAGCTGATCCAGGTCTTGTCTGAATGGCTGCTGTGCCCAGAACACCAGGCTGCCCCAAGGGCTCATAGTGAGCCTTTGGGGCAAGGCCTCTCTTCAGTCTCACTGTGTCTGTCACCTGAGACAATTTCCCATCATCTGCCTCCCTGGTTCCCTGCCATGGTCCTTCAGAACAGAGCTTCCAGTGCTGAGGTGAAGCCACTCTATTGCCTCTCAGATGGGCTCCTCATCCACAGCGTCCCCTGACACACTGTTCAGCCCCTTTTTCCTTTTGGCGTGTGGGCTGAGGACCACAGGAAGCTGTGGACTTACCCACAGAGGAACAGTGTCCTCTGAGAAGACAGGGTCTGCAGGGGCCCCTGGCACATCCTAGATGGTGTGGACAACGGATAAGTGAGACCCTGCTGGAAAGCTGGCTGGGCCGGAGCAGAACCCCAGAGGTGACTGAGGACCTAGTTACTGACGTGTTCGGTGACGAGGGACCAACTGGACCTTTACTGTTGTCCCAGAGAACCGTCCACCCTAGAGAGCTGTGCAGATGAATTAGGTAAAGCGGGGAGGACCCTGTGAAGCTGAGAAATATCCTCCATGGCTGCTATTCACTCTCCGCACCTCTGGGAAAACGAGATTTCTCCTGACAGAGGAGTCGGTATGAGTCAGTCCTGGAGCAGGGGCAGTCAGCCCCAGGAAGAGAGTTTTTGAGCCCCACACTTAGGGCCAGCAGGCGGGGAGAGAAGATTTAGATGGGCTTGGAAGGCCTCGTGACTTGAGGGCTGGTCCTCTGGCTGGTGATCTCCGTGTGCAGGATGAGTGGATGTCACTTGGCTGCCGAATGACCAGCCGCATGCTCCAAGCCAGCCTGGTCATAACTGCCATGCCAAGGATGTGAACACAGTCGGAGGCCTTGTAAAGACCAGCCAGGGCCTGTTGCAAAGGATCGTCACGTCCACAGTGGGACACTGACCTCATCAGATCGGTCTCTATTCTCTGGTAAGAGCCCATTGACAATAGGGGAGCAGCTGTATCATGCCAGGGCCGCCACAGCCCCAGCCCGCGTTTATTCATTCACTGATTTCTGTGGTGCTGAGGGTTGGACCCAGCGTTTCCCTCATGCTAGACAAGTGCTGTTACCGTTAAACTGCATCCCTAGCCTCTTTTATTATTATTTCTTATTTTGATACAGGGTCTTGCTTAATAGTTCCCCAGGCTTGCTTGGAACTTGTGATGGTCCTACCTCAGCTTCCTGAATAGCTGGGATTTTACCAGTGGTGTCAGTATGCCCAGCTCCCAGCCAACGTTCCTAATGGAAAACATCCACACCCAGATGATGAGCACACCACAGACTGAGCATCTTAACAGAAATTTTAATTTTTCTCACACTTCTGGGTACTGGAAACCCAAGATCAAGGTATCCCAGGATTGGTTTCTTCTGAGGCATTTCTTTGACATGTAGATAGCCATTTTTTCTATCTTCACAAGGTCATCCTGTGTATATAAGGACAACAGTTATAGGATGGAATTAGGGCCCATCCTCATGATTTTATTTTAACTTAATTACCTCTATAAAGAACCTATCTCCAGCTGGGCGTGGTGGTGCACACCTGTAATCTCAGCATTTGGGAGTCTGAGGCAGGAGGGTGACTGAGTCAGAGGCCAGCCCGAGCTGCATGGCAAGATCCTGCCTCAACGCCACCCCCTACTTCCCAAAAAAAGTCATATTCCTCTTTTTTTCTTTTTGAGACAGGGTCTCGCTATGCAGTTCAGGCTGGCCTTGAGCTCACTTTGTAGCCAGGCTGGCCTGACACTTGCAACAGTCCTCCTGCCTCAGCCTCCCACGTGCTAGGATTACGGGCGTGCACCACCATGCCCGGCAAAAGTCACATTCTGAGGTACTTGGCATTAGGACTGCAACATGTGATTGTCGGGGGCAGTTCAGTCCATTAATAGTCTCCTTAGGCACAGTAACCAATTTGTTCAGTTGGCACCACCAGACTGTTAGGGACAATTAAGATTCTCTTGGCTCCAGATATAGCTTTTGGGAAAGTCTTCATCTACTGGCCAATAAATTCCCAGAATGGAGAATGGAACACAGGCCAAAAAAATGACCTACAGGTAAAACAGGAGAGGAAGCCAAGCGTGGTGGCACATGCCTGTAATCCCAGCACTCGAGAGGCTGAGGCAGGAGGATCGTTGCAAGTTCAAGACCAGCCTGGGCTACAAAGTAATCTCAGGGCCAGCCTGAACTGATAGATAGGTAGATAGATAGATAGATAGATAGATAGATAGATAGATAGATAAAGGAAAGGAGACTATGACCCTGTGGGCCCCGCTGTTACACTAAGGGTTACCCAAGAGGAGATTATCAGCCCATGTGTGGAGCACACATTTGAAGATTCTGGCCAGCCCTGGTGTTCACCATGAACAGTGAGGGGTGGGGACAGGCCAACACTACAGGCCTATGTTGCTCTGCTGGGAAATCCAACATGTTCACAGCACCCTCCAGGCCTGAAACCGGGGCACACTGGTGCAAATCCCAGCCTGAGGGGGCCTAACGTGACAAAATAAGATGTCAAGGAGATGAGAGGTTCAGCTTGAGCAGTGAAGCAGAAAAATAAGGGTGAATTCCTCCTTCCTTCACCTTTTCTTCTATTCAGGCGTCTATAGCTACCCAGGAGGGCAGTAGTTTACTGGTTGAGATACTGTTGCCATCTGCAAACACCCTCTGCTGTGTCAGGGAAAAGGTTTGAATGTGTCCCCCAAGGGCTCATGTGTCGGAGGCCTGGTCCTCAACGTGGTGATATGCAGCATGGCAGGTAGAACCTTGAAGACATGGCTACCAGTGGGGGATTATTAAGTCATTGAAGGTACTGGTCTGTGGTGTGAGCTCATTTTCATGAGTGAGTTGATGTAAAAGCAAGACTGGACCCTGCGTCCCTCTCCTGTTTCTTGGCGGTGCTGCTGCCACAGTACAATTCACCATGAAGTCTTACAAGTGGCTGAGTAGATGGGGCCATCCAATCTTGGACTCTGAGCCTCCAAACCTGTGAACCAAATAAACCTCTTTGCCTCGGGTATAGCAACTGAAAACAGCAATACACACTAACAGACACACCTAGAGTAGTGTTTACTCTGAGCGCCCATAAGACACACTCAGGCTGACACACAGAATGAACCCGCATAGAAACTCCGTGAGCTGATCCTCAGGGCACAATCCCTGAACTTGCTCAAGAAGAACTGTTGGCCTTCCCTGTGGTTTAGGTATTAAATGTCCCCCAAAGTCCATGTGTTTAAGTCTTGGTTCCCTGGAAGTGGAGACCTGTGGGAGATTCCTAGGTCATTGGGAATTTTCCCTTGAAGGGGACTGTGAGACACTGGCCTCTTCTGCATTGATTTCTGGTCATTAGGGCGGCAGTTTGTTCTTCCATATACCCCCTGCCGTTGTCTCTTGGCGTCTTGATCAAATTCCCCAAGCAAGAGGTCGACCCAATCTGGGATGGAATCTCTGAATCTATGAGCAGATAAAAGGGAGGTGAGGCATGTAGTGCTCCTGCTGTGTAACATAATACTCTGACAGCTGGGAAACAGAATGCAGACCAAGGGTCATCGTGGCCCTCTGCCACGTGTGACACCAGTGGGGACGCAGACCCCTGTCATGTCACCATTCATGGAAAATACCATATGGCAGCCAAGAGAAAGGGTAGAGACCAAGTCACATGTCATATCACATACAGTATCATACGGTGACCTGGGAGAGAACAAAGAAGTAAGTGGTGTCATACCATGCTGCTGTCGTACAGCATCCCTTCAGAGAGCCCGCAGCAGGAAGGCAGGTAAGTGGCATTTTCCCCTTTTGTCACATTATATGATAGTCCAGAGGTGGCATGTGATGAGTTATAGTGACATCATCTGTAATGCTGAAACGTACTTGTCCTCAGCTGCTATATGACCTGACTGACAGAAATAAGGAACATTCCCGCCCTCTCAGTTATACAAGGCATATGACAAGCGTGTCCGATTTGTGTCTTCACCCTACATGACAGGTAATGCAGAAGGAAAAACCTAACAAACAGTCTTCATATATATTTGTAATTTTTTTAAACCGGGAAGCCAACTCATGACCTCGAGCTTGCCAGGCAAGCACTGTGCTGCTGAGCTGTATCCCCCGGCCCGGGCAATATATTAAGTCATACAACTGAGAGGTGACACACCCTGCCTCAGCCTATGTTAGTCAGGTGCCTTATGAGGGCCCACATCACAGATGAGATAGAAGACACAGTCATTGCTCATCTTAGGCCACTTTGTCACACACAGTATCACATGATAGCAGCAAAGAGGATGATACAGAACTGAGTTGCAGTATGTTGTTAGGTAAAAAGTGATATAGGAGATGTGGCTGGGCAGTAGGGCTCTTGCCTTGCATGCACAAGGCCCTGGGCTCAATCTCCAGCACCACACACACACACACACACACACACATAAAATGAGGGTTAATGGGAGTGTGAAGACAAAAGTCACACTTTGTCGGTGTATTATATGAAATATCACAGTCGTTACGATAGGGTTGTATACACAAGTTATATTTTGTTACTATGTCACATATATGGATAATCTGTTAGGAGATCTGGGTTTGAATGAGTGAACGTCGTAATTCTATGAACCACTGCATTCAACCGTGTATAGTGTATGGTTCATTGTTCATTGATTCTGTCTCTGCCTCTGTCTCTCTACTGTCTGTGCCTGTCTCAGACAGAGTCTCACTATGCAGCCCAGGCTGACCTCAAACCTGTGATCCTTACCTGTTGAACAGACGTATAGTGGAGTGCATGATTAACTGAGAATAACGCTACATCTGTGAAGCACTGTGTTTAGAAGTACAGTGTGAGGCTGGTTATATGTCCATCACCAGATGAATGAATAAACAAAGTGTGATATTTACACACAACGGAGTGCTACTCTGCCATAAAGAGGGATACATTTGAGTCATTTACAAGAAGATGGATGCATCATGAGACCATAATGTTGAGTGAAGTTATTCAGACATACACACTTAAATATCACATGATTTCTGTTACATGAGAGATCCAAAATGGGAAGGGGCACAAAAGGCAGGGCAGGGAAAGGATGGAAAAAGAATTAAGATGTGCTATGTACACCTACCAACTCCACACAAGGAACGTAATCATTGTGCACTGCAAAGATGCACTAATAGAATTGTGAGATGGGCGTGCTATTCTGCGACACTCAGACTCACAGCGTTAGGCATGTTAGGAAAGAAGCCTGTACTATCTCTGGGAATCAATATGTCTAGCATTCTGCATCTAATACAGTCTTCTCTAACACATGTTTACTCTCTGTGTTTATTAGGGGTAGATTTGTGAGTGACTTAGCGTCATTTTTCTGTGAACTCTGTTTTGTACAGTGGGTGGTGCAGGTACTACAGCCTTTGGTTGTTCTATGGTTTTTTTGTTTGTTTTTGTACCAGGAATCAAACCCACGGCCTCACGCTTGCCAGGCATCCCGCCCCTGGTGTTCCATGTTTAAACCCTGTGTTTAACAGAGCTAGGTATAAGTTTGCATTAGTATAATGTTAACCTTGGGAAATGCTGTGTTTATCTTTGTGTGTCTCCTGTAGTGTATTTTTCAGTGATACCTGTTAGTTTATTAAATCTACTTAGGTCCTAGTGTTATCTCACTGCAACACTGTATTTAGCTGTGTGTGGTCCATGTAGTACCTACTTTAGGGATATATTTTAAATCTGTGTTTCACAGATGTTGGTACATAAGTAACTAAGCATATTATTATGTCTGTTAAAGACTTTGTCGAACATTGTGGGGTGCATGTAGTATTTTGTTGATACTTGTTTAAACTGTTTACCAAAAGTAGGTGGATGAGTTGCTGCAAATAACATAATCTCTGAGATGCTTTCCAGCATATAATGTATGTAAAACATTCTTATATGGTACAGTTTATTTGGCTTTTAAATTGATAAAATATGCAACAAATTTTTTTCATCACTTTTAGGTGTATAGTTCAGTGGCGTTAAGTACAGAGAATCTTGAAAGCAGCAAGAGCAAAGTGACTGTCACATACAAGGAAGCTTCTAGAAGATTATCAGTGGATATCTTAGTAGGAACCTTGCAGTGCAGAAAACACTGGGATGATAGCACTTAATGTGCTAAAAAAGAAAGGAAAAAAAAAAACACCTACCAGTTAAGACTACTGTCTCCAGTAGCTGGGCATGGTGGTGCACACCTGTAATCCCAGCACTTGGGAGGCTGAGGCAGGGGGATCGTTTTTGAGATCAAGACCAGCCTGGGCTGCAAAGTGAGCTCAAGGCCAGCCTGAACTGCAGAGTGAGACCCTGTCTTAAAAAGACCAAAAAAAAAAAAAAAAAAGTGGAGAAATGAAGACATTCCCAGGTAAACAAAAGCTGAAGGAGTTTATTGCTTTTAGACCTGATTAACAAGAAACACTAAACGGCTAGGTGGTGAATATTGCTGCCAAGTGCCATTGAACAGAAGGGCAGGCTTATAAACACACTGTTATCATGTGTCCATGTCCACGTTACTCACTGGATATGGCACAGTGTGACTTCTGGCTCTTCTTCAAAGTCAAAATGATCATGAAAGGTAGAAGTTTGAACTGATCCAGGACATCGAGGCAGCCACCACAGCGCTCCTACAGACACTCATAAAAAAGGACTTCCAGAACTGCTTCAGATGATGGTAAGAATAATGGGATGAGGGCGTTTGAAGGGAGGAGGTACATTTTCAGGGGATTAATGGCAGTGTGTCTTTCACTATAATAAAATGTTTTAAATTAAGCAGTAACCACAGCTTTAAATCAGATCTCATATTTTTATGAAGTATTCAATCCAGCTGTTAAGATCTGCACCTTCTGTAGAAAACTGTGTGTTGTTTGTGGCCACAGGCAGTGCCCATGGGTGGTGTGCAAAGTGCTGGGGACATGCACCAGTTAGTTGGGAGTGGCTACAACCTAGTCACCGTGTAGGGCTCATGAGCAGGCCTCTGGCGGAGACCCTGGGCGGTTAGCGGGTCTGAGGTTAGAGAGCTGAGTGTCAGCTGCGGTATTTTCTGGCCCTCTGCATCCGCTTCTTGCTGTCCGGAACGTTCACTGTGTTGATCCCTTCCTCATTTTAGGTAGGTGGAGACAGGAATGGGCTTCCTGGGCAGCATTCCACGAGGCCAAGAAAGCTGAGCGTCCACGTCCCTCTCAGATTTCCCCACAGGAGAGATCCTGGCCAAGGTGTCTCTCTTGACGCCAGGCTGCACCACCCTCAGGAAGTGGTGGTGCAGGGAAAGTGAGCCTGCTCTTCTTACCTTTTCGGTGCACCTAACCCTCAGATTTTGTTGTCGTTGTTATTCCAGTAAGATGCTGGGACCTCTTAGCTAGTCTCTGTGGCTCCTGCAAAGTGATTATCATCCATGAGTAGCTGGAATTTCTATTCTGTCATCTTACTCATCCTAATCACTTTAAGAGTAAATGAATTAAAATATCCAATTAAAAGAGTTTCATAGAATGGATATAAACATAATCTCACCACATGCTGTCTATGAGAAATTAATTTTTTAGAGGAGATTAATTTTACTTTTTTACAAGAGTTTAATTTTAGATGCAGACATAGTGCTTTGAAAGTGAAAGGTAGAAAAACCTATTCCCTGCAAACTAATCAAAACAGAGATGTAGTCACTATACTAATATCAGATAAAATGGACTTTAAAAACTTTAAAGAGAAAAAGACATTTGTATGAATAAAAGGCTCCCTAGCACAAGAAGACATACAATTATAAATATTTAAACACTTAATCATACCATGTTACTAGCAAAAACAACAGACCTGGACGAAGAAACCTTCAACTCTATAGTAATAGTTGAAAGTCTTCATACCCCACTTTAAACAGTGAATATTTTGAGCCAGTGATATAGCTCAGTGGCACAGCATGTGCCTGACAAGCACAAGGTCCTGAGTTTGATTCCTCGTACCAAAAAAAGGATATTTATACACAATGGAGTGCTACTCTGCCATAAAGAAGAATAAACCTGAATCATTTGTAGGAAAATGAATGAACCTTGAGACAGTAAGTTTAAATGAAATAAATCAGACACAAGCTTAAAAACTGTACAGTTTCTCTTATATGAGAAACCAGGGGCATAAATAAATCAAAGAGAAAAATAGACAATAGGAAATAGGAAGGTGGCTCCTTGGCAAATGGAAAGTGGACTAAAGATGGAGTAGGAAGGGGGAAGGGGACATAAAAAGAAACAAGATGTGCTTTATACAGGCACAACTCTCCTTAGTGAATGTATTGCTGATGTACCACAAACATGTACTAATAAAATAAAATTTAAAAAATAATGGGTGGGCATAAGGAAGCAGCACCTGAGCGGCACAGTGAACCAACTCGCCCTAATGGACATGTGCATAGCATTGTATGCAACCGCAGCGAACACGTTCTCCTCAGGCCACAAATCGGGTCTCAGTGGATTCGTAAAGAGAGGTGTGCAAAGCGTCTCCTCTGACCACATCAGTATGAAGTCAGACAGCAATGGTGGAAGTAAAACAGGAAGATGTACAAGTTTGTGAAAGGCAATGAGGTCATGAATGCACCACTGTCCGAAAGGGTTAATGTTCTCTCCTGGGAGTGGGTCAGGTCTGCTGGCCCCAGATCAGGTCCTGTAACAGGGAGGTTATTGTAGAAAGCCTGGCCCTTCCCCGGCTCTGCATGTGAGCTCCGTGGCACTGTTTTCCAGCAGCCTGCTATCTCACCATAAAGCCCAGGCCAGGGCTGGCAGCAGCAGAGCCTATGCTCTTGGGCCTCCACAATATCAGCTATTAAATCAATCCCTTTACAAATTACCGAGCTTCACGTAACAACACAAAACGGATTAAGACAGATGCCTCACTGGGCATGGTGGTCAGCACTCTGGAGGCTGAGGCAGGAGGATCATTTTGAGATTAAGACCAGCCTGGGCTACAAAGTGAGCTCAAGACCAGCCCGAACTGCACAGCAAAACCCTTGTAAGGGGCGGCAACTTTTAGCACAACATTTTAAGATAGACAAGCCTCAAAATGTGTCTTGAGAATCATCCTGGAGGGGTTGAAAATAGTTAACTTTGAAGTTCTGATTTTGCCCTGGAATTCTTCTCCTTGCCTGAGTTGTTAAAGTATGTATCATTGTGGCCAGGGCCTGACCTGGTCACATGGTGCAAGGTAAACAACTGTGACCAGGCCTAAACATTCCAATCTATTACCATGGAAACCAAAAATGTATATAAGATGAGAACAAAGGCAGTTAAGGGCCACCTTCTCTCATCAGGAATGGGGGGCAATGACTGGTCCAATTGATTCTAAATTAAAATTAATTAAAACTCCATTTGTTCTGAATGAGTTCTTTGATCTCCTGCAGAGTTCAACCCGATTTTTGATTTTTGCCGTAACACCCTGTCTCAAAAAGACAAAAAAGAAGGAGCTGGGGATATAGCTCAGTGGAATAAGCGCTTGCCTAGCAAGCGCAGGGTCCTGAGTTCGATCCCCAGTACCGCAAAAAAAAAAAAAATGTAAAAAGACAAAAAAGAAGGCAAAGCCTTGTATCCTGTCCATATTAAAAATGACCTAACCCTAAAAATTTTGGTGTCCTTTTACCCTGGACACACTGATCCAGACTCGCTGCCTACCTAGTGACACCCTCCAGACTCTGGAGGAGTTTCCTCCTCTTGTATTCCCAGGTTGTAAGTGACTTGTGACGAAGTCCTGTCCACTCGTCCTCCAAACTCCTCTCTTCTCCATGCCTGTACAGGCCCAGGTGTTGTGTGAGGAGCGTTTGTCACCCCCCGCCCCCGCAGCCACCCGTTGTTTGTCCGGGGTGGTGGCTGCCAGGCCCCGCTTCCCGCAACTCGGAGGCGGACAGCCTCACACCTGCGGCCATGAAACATGAAACACAAACGAGCTGAGGCTGCCCAAGTCCAGTCGGGCTGGGTGTGCCCTGGCCCTGTGCTGTGCCCCACCAGAACGGCGGATGTTCCCGCTTGTTGGGCGCCTCCTGGCGGCCGCTTCTATAATCTTTTTCACCCCAGATTGCTGGACTGAGCACAGTGAGTCATCAGGGTTCCAAGCGAATTTAAAAAATTCCCGTGACTGAAATCAATCCTTTGTTCTGTTTAGTCAGACACTCCATGTGGGTATACGTCAGTTATTCTAAGTCACAATGAATGATAAACTTCAGGACACTCTTCAACTCTGTAAATCTCAGCTTTAATCATTTGCTTTCATGGTTCATTTAGCGCAGCTCCCTCCAGCCATCTGCTTGACTTTCTGGGAAGCTGTAAAAGTGGCCGGGAATTGTTGTTAGGCAGTGTCTAACAACCCATGTGGCAGTGTCATAAAGAATCTGGATTACTGGCCAGCAGGTACATACCTCCTGCTACCCATGCCCAGCCTCTCCAAGTCCATTTCTTAGCACGAGGTGTCCTACCTGACTACCCTGCAAAGGACCTCTGTGTACCTCTTGGACCTCTACCCAGCCCTCCTAGGATGGCCCCAAGCCAGCCCCTAACTCAATAGAGACTTGAAAAATTTCTAGATGGTGCCTCCTGCAGCTGGGCCACACCCAGAGCAGTGGCTAGGCCCATGGCACATTGTCCAGGTGCCCACAAAGGAAGTCGATAGGGTGCAGGTGACCTACAGGCTGATCCATCCCAAAGCACCACGCTAAGGCTTCCCACACAGCTGCAGCTTCCACCTCCAGGGACAGCACTCTTCGAGTGGCCCCTGTCCCTAGAGAGGGGCTTTGGAATTTATTGAAGGCACCTCCATTTAAGCCCAAGAAATGATAATCAGGCTCAGAGTCCCCACCTCGGCTATAGCAGGACAGTATGTGTTTCATGGAGACCACTATGAAGCAGCCCTTAAATTAAGCAGGACTTAAATTAACCAACTGGCTTTTTATGTTAACTTGTGAATCGGTCCAAAGCCTAAGCTGCTTGTTTGGAAATGGGTAACGGACTCAGTAAGTGAACCTCTGTGAGTGATTAATCCCTACTAAAGCCTGTAATGGCGTAGGAAGCCTAGAGCCTCAAAGGGTAAGACGAGATCACAGCCAAGGACACCTGGATCCATCTCAACTAGAAAAAGACTATAGCCTCAGGCATCTCACTCCTGGGTGGATTAATTTAATACCTTATTTGGAGAAGTCCTTGTGCAGGAAATTCTGTACTGTTTTACCAGGATAGACATTGTTGGTCCACAGACTAAGGAGCCTCCGTGTGTGCTGCTGGGCCCGCTCTGGCTGCCACCAAACTCCCTCTAACTGCCCCTCAGATCAGCTGTGATGGCCTCTCACACCCGACCAGTTCTCATCTCAGTTCTTCAGTTCATCACAGATGGATGATTCTCCTAGTGCTGGAGGCTTCCTAGAACTCTGCCTCAGGCACTGGGCCACTTGTCATCTTTTGCTCATTCCTGAGAAAAGAACTGTATCAAAGAGCCAGGTGGAGGCCAACCACCCCTGCAAACATCAGCGGTGTAGCATATGCAATATGTGGGGGAGGGTGGCCGCAGAGACCACCGGGCTTGCGTAAAGGCAACATAATGTGGAACTTATTCTGCCTGAGTACAGGCCGAGAGCACGACAGAACTGCCTATCCCAAACAAAAAGCGTATCTCTTTTATAGGAGAGAAGGCAGGGACATTAGGCAGCATGATCCCAATGAACATCTGTGGTTAAAGTTTCCTGGCACTCTCTCATCTCAGCGGGCAGAGTCCTTTGAAGTGATGGATGTAAACTTTCAGGCTTCTCTATGTGTCCTTAGGACCTGCAAAATTCCTTGTCCTATCTTATCTCCTTTCCTGTGCTTATCCATTAGCCTCTGGTGCTTGAGCTGAGTCCCTTGCTGAGAGCTGAATTCCCTGTGGGAAGTAGTGCTTCTGGGGGCAGGCAGTTGGGGGGCTGGGAAAGTCAGGTCTGCGTGGAGACTTACACTCATGACTGCTCCAGATTTCTGGGTGGCCAGGGGACACCTTGAGGACCTCGGTGATTATAAGAAACATCCCACTTCTGGGTAGGCTGTTGATAGTGGGGAGGTTGTGGGTGTAGGTGTGGTGGAGGCAGGAAGGACCAAAGAATATTGGGGTCTCTTCCTATCTTTCAGGTTTGCAATGAACCTGAAAATACTCTTGTTAGGTTCATTTAAGACGCAGAAACAATCAACTGAGACAGGAAGATTTATTTAGCAGCTTGTCAGGGTTTCTGAGGCACAGCTCTAGTCCATCAGCGAGAAGCAAGGAGGCAGTTTTTAAGACTGGGTTAGGGGCTGAGGTCGAGCCAGGGAATGGAATGAGGAAGTTTGCTGGTTTTAAAACTAGAATAAAAGTTAAGTCTGCTGGGGGAAATTGAAGCTTACAACTCTAAAATACAGTTGTTTATTTAAAAAGTGTACAATAACTAGTGAATGAGTGAAAGATCAATGTATTTCATTCTAGAACAGAAAATCAGACAGCAGAGCCAAGAATTTTTGTTATAGAAGTATGAAATTTAAAATCAATGCTTAAATAGGGGGTAATAACAAAAAAGGAGAAAAATTGGATTGTACCTTTTCTATTTTGTTTTCTCACTGAAATAATTTTCATTTCTCTTCTACATGTTTTTGCTTTTTTATCTTATGTGCAATGTGTCAGTTCTTTCATTGCTATATAAATAAAGTATAGTAAACTTAAGTGTGTTGTATGTCTTAGGAAATGTTAGCTGGGTGTGATGGCATGCTCCTGTAATCCCAGAACTCAGGAGGCTGAGGCAGGAAAATTGTTTAGAGTTCAAGACCAGCCTGGGCTACAAAGTGAGTTCAAGGCCAGCCTGAACTGTATAGTGAGACCCTGTCTCAAAAAGACAAAAAAAAAAAAAGGAAAAAAGGAAATGCACACACCCCCTCTAGGGCCCCTATCCACTTCAACCACATGAGAAATTTCCTTCCTGACTCCTCCTGGGCCAGCCAGTCCATCTTCTGAGGTAGCCGCTGTTCTCCTGACTGGCCGAGGCAGGAGAATTTCAATGAGTTCAAAGTCAGCCTGGATTATATAGGGAGATCCTGTCTCGAATTAATTTGTTCTATGCAAATCTTTCAGACAATATTGCACTATCTTGATGACTGTATTTTATGCAAGGTACTGAAATTGACTCATGTGCTCTCCAAATTTGTTTTTACTTTTCCAGATTGTTGTGGGAAATTTAAGTCTTTTGTATTTTTAGTTTTGTGGTTTTACAACACTTACTTTTGTTTGGTTTTTGTTTTGGTCTTTTTGAGACAGGGTCTCCCTATGCAGTTCAGACTGGCCTTGAGCTCACTTTGTAGCCCAGGCTGATCTTGAGCTTCCAACGATCCTCCTGCCTTAGGCTCCCAGAATCCTGGGATTACAGGCTCTCACCACCACACCCAGCGATTTACAACATTTAGATTCACTTTGTCCGTTTCTTTTAATATCCTGCTGAGGCTGGCATCTGCCTACAATGGCAAGGGGACAGTCATGCAAGGCAGAGGGGAACAGAATGAGTGGCCCACCAGCACAAGCCGGGGTGGTGCACACTTGCAATCCCACCCTTGGAAGGCTGAGGCAGGAGAATTTCAATGAGTTCAGTCAGCCTGGGGGAGATGACTGATTGAGTGGTAAGGCAGCGGAGATGAGGGAGGAGAAAATTGAATGATCAAATGGGCCATCATCTGTGTAACTGAGTAACATGTGAAGGTAACATTATGTAGGACAGCACCCAGAGCTAATTCCCTTCTATGTTCTCTATAATTTTGTATTTCCTCAATCGTTTTAGTATTAACAGAAGTGAAGATAACTTTATATTATACAGCATCCAGTGCTAATTCTCTACTACCCTCTCTATAATTTGGTATTTCCTTTAATGTTTATGTGTTAACTAATGTGAAG
This sequence comes from Dinomys branickii, assembly GCA_004027595.1. Taxonomy (NCBI): domain Eukaryota; kingdom Metazoa; phylum Chordata; class Mammalia; order Rodentia; family Dinomyidae; genus Dinomys; species Dinomys branickii. Next base: position 16,392 of record PVLD010029395.1, read on the forward strand.
ATAACATTATGTAATACAACATCCAGTGGTAATTCCCTATTATATTCTGTATAATTTTGTATTTTCGGTATTGTTTATAGTTCATATGTTTCCATTCTTTTGTCTTTAAGAAAAAAAAAAAAACAAAGTCAGCCTGGGTTATATAGGGAGACCCTGTCTCAAAAAACCAAGCAAAAAAGAAAAGAAAGAAAGAGATCCTATGGCGCTCTTAGAGGGAAGGGCAGTCGAGGTATATTCCACCTGGGGACTCAAGTTCTTTACCCGACAGCTGCTTTGAAATATTCCTTTGCATTCTCTGGCTTGTCTTTAGTTCTCCAACTATGTGTTCCAAAGGGGAGAAAATATTCATAATTTTGGCTCATTGCAGTATATTTGGCTGTGGACTTTTCCGCTGTGTAGAGCATTTCAATCTTGAGTCTCTCCTGTTTCTTTCATTAATTTCATTCCATGCTACCTTTGGTCAGTGTTACTGTCTCACCTTATGACTGCTCAGAAGGAGCTGGGCAGGATGGATTTAATGGGGAGATTTTGTTGCTGAGGGTTTTAAACCTTTTGTTGCCAGTGGATCATCGCTACACAAGCAACTGCTAACTGCGACACTTTAGAATTACTGTGAACTGCAGAGGGCCACCGCTTTACAAATCTCCTACCTGGAAGTCAACCTTTACAACTTTTAAATCCAGCCTGTTGGAGTCCCAGCCAATCTGGTCCGTGTTCTAGGACCATATAAAAGTGACCACAAAGTGGCAACCAAGAGCAGCACAAAGTCAGAAATATCCAGGTCTCTGAAATGACACTTAGGAAAATTACTCACAGGAGCCATAGAGCCCCACTCCAGGAAGAACCTCCCCATTCCTCCCTCTCCTGCAGGAGAGCACTGGCCCCATCAGCCCCAGCGGGGACTTAGAGAAACTGCCAGGAGCTGGGCATAGTGGCGCACACCTGTAATCCCAGCACTTGGGAGGCTGATGCAGGAGGATTGTCACACATTCGAGACCAGCCCAAGCTACAAAGTGAGCTCAACGCCAGCCCGAATTGTATAGCGAGATCCTGCCTCAGAAAAAAAAGGAAAAGAAAAGAAAGAAAAATTGCCAGGAGATGGCTTGAGAGCCTGGGTCAGATGCTGGCTCTCAGCTCTGCCAGGCACCCCATGCATTTGTCTGCAATGGCAAGGAGCCAGTCGTGCAAGGCAGAGGGGATGGGAATGGGCAGTTGCTGGCACAAGCCATGCCGGTGAGGTGTGCTGCAGGGTACTGGTGATGGCTGCTTTTTCAAATAGTTGCAGGTTATACTTTGGGGGAGTCACTCATGAATGCTGAGAGACGACCATGGGGGTACAGCCTCCTCTGCACGGAAACCCTCTGGGATCTCTGCCTCAGGCCTGCAGCTGGATCCAAACCTGTGACTGTGTCTCATGGAAAAAGTGACGAGGATGCCACCAGGATGGATCCTGGTCCCTGGAATCAATGACAAGGAACTGCAGGGTCCCTTTTCAGCCCTGGATGTCACAGTCAGAGCTGGGAAGGAGACAGAATGGTCCCCTGAAAGAAATCACCAGCAAAGTAAAAAGAAAACCCACAAATTGGGAAAAAATCCTAGCTGGATGTCCTTCAGACAAAGGTCTTCTATCTAGAACATACAAAGAATTAAAAAACATGTATCGGTCCAAATTCAAAGACCCAATCCAGAAATGGGCATCTGAGATGAACACACAATTCTCAGACAAAGAAATACAAATGGCAA
>PVLD010029396.1:0-18134 GCA_004027595.1 Dinomys branickii
GTTCTATATGCCTCGATTAACTGTACTTCAGTATCTTTTACCACGTTTGGGAAATTTTCTGCTATTATTTCAGCAAATATTCTTTTTATATCATTTGTGTTGTCTCCTGCTGTTTCACTAACTCCTATAACTCGAATATTATTTCTTTTTGCCTCATCTTGCAGCTGTTGGATTGATTTTTCTTGGATCCTTGATGACTTTATGAGATCCTTCCTTTCTTGCTCATTAGCTGCCATGCTGTCTTCAAGATCTGAAATTCTATCTTTGGCTTCATTTAAGCGGTTTTGCAAACTTTCAATGGAAGTTTTCAATTCCTGGCAATCTCTTTGGATCTGTTTCATTCATGGTAATTCATTCCTAAATTGCCCTTGTAACGTTTCCATTTGTTTCCTATTTTCTTCTATTCTTTCATCTGTTTCTTCTCTATGTGTGCAGAACATTTCTTCCATTATGGTTTTCAGTTCATTGTTTGTCTGAGAGATTATTTCTACTTTAATCTCTTTTGTGGCCTGATGGAGTTTTTTCTTTACTTCAGATGTGATCATTTCCGAGATTGCAGGTATGTGACTAATTTCTGCTTTAATCTGTCCTATGGCCTGATGGAGTTGTTTCATTACTTCGGACGTAATTGTTTCATAAATTGCAGGTATGTGGCTTTTTTCTGCTTCAATCTCTTCTGTGGCCTGATTAAGATGTTTCTTTTTTTTGAATGCAATCGTTTCAGAACTTGCAGATATGTGGCTTCCTTGTTCCCCTATATCCTCGCATCCAGGACTTGTTCTGGGTGGGGTTGAGTTCTGAAACTGCATTTTGTTCTTCTGTCTTCCCATTTTTTGATATCAGATTCAAACTATTGAGCTATAAATTACCCAGGCAGTTCACCAGGCAAAGGTTCTTTTCAAATGCTGCTCCAATGGCTCCTTCTCTTCAGGAGAATGTCCCTTAAGGTGTCTGTGAAGAGCTCCTCTCAAAAGGCTGCAGGGATGCTGCTTTGTGGGTTGAGCTACTCCCTACCCAGAGACCTGGCCAGGGCGTGTAAACAGCTCCCTCGCCTGCGCAGGGTTCCCTGCAGCATGGGGACCAAGCTCCTCCCCCACTCAGTGATCCGGTCGTTTGCGGCATGCAATCAGCTCACCCGTCCCAGAATCCGTGCAGGCAGCAAGGTCCCAAAGTGCTAATATTTCGTGTTTCACCCGAGATCTGCCACTCCCCAGGGTTTCTCTTTCTCCTCGGCACTTTCGCAGGGGTTGCCGATCGCAGCCACTGCAGTGCCCATGGGCTGCAGGCCGAGGAGGGCTCCAGCAGTGGTGACAGGGACCGGAGTGGGACCCCGGTCCACAGGCCAGATTCAATATATTATTTAAAGTGGAAGTTCTACTTGCATAATTTTTGCATATTGACATATTTACATTTTTACATGTTTGCTTTCTCCATATACATAACTTGAAAGTATATTAATGTGTACCTTTACAACAAATATTAATATCAATAATTAAAATGTGAATTGTGCTGGAAATTGAACCCAGGACCTTGTACATGCGAAGCATGTGCTCTATTATTGAATATCTCAATCTCAAAATGTTAAAAATTTAATTGAAAATTTCTCTAAGTGTATATGGAAAGGCTTGCATATTAAATTTCCGACTATAGCTTCTGTCTTAATTACTGTTCTCATTGCTGAGATAAAATACCTGATATGCAAGGTTAAAGGATGAAAGGTTTAATTGGCCCACAGTTTATAGAGGTTTTGGTTCATAGCTGGTTGTCTTCAAGCAGTGTGGCATGGCAGAGGGGGATGGCAGAGGAGAAACGGTCCATGGTAGGCAGAAGGGAAATGTGACTTGAAGTGGCAAGCTACAAGCCACAAGCAGAGATACCAGCCCTCTTTTGGTTCCTCGTATTTTATCCAGGCTACCCACCCTTATGGCAGGTAGCACTTACATCCAGGGTGGGACACTCGTAATCATATGCAAATCTATGTGACACCACTCAGTGGACTGTTTTAGTAATTACACACCTTTGATCCTAGCAGATCCTAGGTCCAGATTTTATTTTATGTTTATTTTATTTTTATAAAATTACAGGTTTTATTACCTCGACATTTAATAACCTTATGTTGTATATGAATTTTTAAATTTATCTCAAATTCATTCCAGAAGAACAATGTTGTATTTGTATATTCCTGTTTAACAAATGGTTCTGTTTGAAAACAATTTGGCTCACAAGCAAAAGCATTCAGTAAAATTTTTCTTCTGTTCCCAAATTCTGAGTTATGTGACAGACATATTCATGGCCGTCTTCTCACCAGAAGACATACACAGCCATCTTCCTCCAAATCATAGAACAAATTAAATTCATAAACCAAAATATCATTGTGTGTATACATATATTTTTTCCTTAAAAATGCTGCTTAATTTAAAAAGAATATAGAGTATTTTTTAGTTTCAAAAACATTCAGCAAACACATATGATGACATACAATGTTCTGTGCATAGAAATAAGAGTGGACTGATTTTTCCCTGGTAAATTGTTGGGAAAATGCTTATCTGACAGTATCCTTTCAGTACAATGTTGTACACTGTAAGTGTCATCTGCAGAAGTACCAGAGCTAATAGATTCTGAAACCAGAAAACAATGAATTGAAATGCCCAACTTTACAACTAAAGAGCCCTGTAGCCTTTGACTAGTGACTTAAACTTTCTCTATTTTTATTTCACCATACATAAAAAGATTATAATAGTAACTATATATGGTTGCTGTTGAGATCACATAATTAGTGGATATAACTGCTTAATGTGCTACTAGAATTACATGGTGAACAAATATAATTTTCACTATGATTGGTAGATGCTAGATTGTTGAGGGGACTTAGGACAATCTTCCTAGAAAGCCCTGTACAGAGTCACTTCTGGCTCTTTGAGCCTGAACAAAAAAATTTTTTCTAAGAAAAGAAAAGAGTGGCAGAGAAGCCCAGGAATGGAGCAAGACCAGCAGTTGATAAAGACAAATGAGTGTGATGTTATATTCTGGAAATGTCATCAGTTCTCTATGACTAAATTGTGGAGTGTACGTGGGGAGGGAAAGGGGCACTAAAGAGATAAGCATGAACTTGATCATGAAAACGTACGTGTCTCTCCAAGGAGACTTGATTTTATCTTGTAAGTGAAATGTATAAATTAAAAATATTTTTAGAAAGAAGGTGAATGATCAGATTTGATTTTGCACAGATCGCCCTAGGTGATAGGTTGTAAAATATAAGATGAGGCACAGAAAGCAGAGTAAGAAGCTATTACAAATATCACTGGCACATGCAGACTGAGTCCCTCAATGTGATAAGAACTAATGTGCAGGACTACAGTTTTGAAACAATATTACATCTTTTGGTATTCATTTTATGCTTTGAAATGTCAAAGAAAAGAAAGATATAAGTGAAAGGGAAGCTAATTCTCTTGGGAATGTCATAAATATGAATATGAAGTTTAGGTTGTTGGCTGATACTATGTCTCAGAAAAAAGGCCTAGTTACTGCATAACAATTATGATGGCTGCTATAGGACTTTTGTAAAAAGTACATAGATGTCTTATGTGATATTCTTAAATAAATAAATTTAATAATGTAAACACCTCTTCTACACCATGATAATTGTAATAATACCAGTAGTTGTCATGAGTAGTATTATAATTTTTTGATTAAGAAAATTAAGTTAAATTAAGATTAAAATAACAGAATTTGAAAGTATTTAAGTTCATGCTTATCCATGTCAATGAGCTCTTGCAGCAAGAATTCAGTTTTAATCCGTTTCCAGATATCTTTCATATTGATCAACACAATATCATTATTGTTTAAACTTTTAATATTTTAATTAGAAAATATTTTCCCTCATATACAGTGTGAGCTCTTTGTCAAATTCACAATGTATATTTATATATGTACATTGAGGAATCTACAATGAGATATGTGAGAAGTCCGAGTACTTCTGTAGAGCATGGTCAACGGCCATACCACACTGACTATGCCCAATCTTGTCTAATCTTGGAAGCTAAGCAGAGTCAGGCCTGGTTAGCACTTGAATGGGAGACTTCTGTAGAGCATGCTTTCACAACAATCATCTACATGTGAGAAAGCGCAGGACAAGACTTGATGCTCATATCTATGCTTTTTGACTTTACTTCTTTCTTTCCTTTTGTTTTAAAGAGAATAAAAAATAGTGCAGAATTTGAAAATAGGTGATAGGAAGTTAACAATAATTATTATATTGCATATTGTTATCTCAGATTACCAGCTATAGGCATGCAAAACTGATCAAACAATATTAGCACTAACTGTTTCTTTCAATGAATTAATAGAATTTAATAGTACAATTATCTTAGCATCTTGTGCATGTGTTATATATTTTCCCTTCTTTTTCCTTTTCTCCTTTCCATTGTGATGCTTATTTTCATATAGAGCTTTTTTTCTATGATCTGAAAGCAGTATAGAAAACATATTTTGAAATCAGGTATTGTGGCACACACTTATAATTCCAGCACTCCAAGAGCCAAGGCAGAAAAATCACTAATTATCATGGGAAATACCATACTGCAAAAACAAAACCAATCAAAATCATAATTGAACTATTGCTGAGACACACATAATACTATATTTAAACACTATTATTGAGAATGGTAATGAGGCACCTTGGGCATTTCAAGAATTCGCTGTGCTTACTCAGGATGCTGAGGCAGGAGGATCACAAGTTCAAGGCCAGCCTGGTCAATTTAGTGAGAACCTGTCTTAAAATGGAATTTTAAAAAAGAGGCTGATGAGCAGTAGAGCACATCTGGGTTCAATCCCCAGTACCAATAATAATAATTTTCTGCGAGTCAAGGGAGTTAAGGAATTCATGCTCTGAATCAGAGAAAAGGTGATAGTGATAAATAAAATTCAAGTCCTCAGTATGACATATACATAAATTCTTAGGCACACTGTTTAATCTTTAAACAATCTACTTAGTTTTAACATCTCACAAAGACCGTAGGAAATTTAAATCGTGAATATATATGAAAGGTTAGTGTATTAGTCAACGCTTACTAGAAAAACAGATTTAATGCAAGATCTACAAATATATAAGGATTCACAAGATTGCCTTACAGGGCCGCTGACAGAATCAGGTATAAAAGAGTGCCAAAGTGCTGTCTTGCGCTGAAGATTTGAAGGATCTAATTGAGGTCCTGGAGCTCACTGTGGGGTCCTCTGTGAGCAGGCTGCAGGAAGCTGAAGAGCCTGCGATACTAACAAGGCTGACATGTCTGCGCTGGAAGGCTAAAGGGTTGGTGCTAGAAGCCAGGAGATGATGTCCAAGGTGGGGGTGAAGACTGGAGCTTCTCTGAGGAAACGGAAGTGAGCTTTCGTTCTTCATTCCCCCTTTACGCCATTTGGGCGGTAAACTTCCTGGTTGCTGCCGCTTACACCTGTCTTCTGTCTTCAGTAAATCCCTTCAGCCACACCCAGAACGGTGCTGATCCAATTTAGTTAGGCATTTCTTACTCAGGTAGACACTGTGCCATCACAGTTAGGTGTTGTGTTTGGAAAAATAAGTTCTTCAAGCGCAGGGTCCTGAGTTTGATCCCCAGTACCGCAAAATAAAAAAAAATAAAATAAATAAATAAATAATAAATAAAAAAGAAAATTAAGTTCTTAATACGTGCTTATCCTTTTAGTCAACTTTATAGATTCTTGAGTAGGAGCTTGAAGGTAGCCTGCTGAGAACTGGTTGGGTTTGGGGAAGGTTGTTCTTCAGTGGAAAATATGGCCTAGGACCGGTAGGGAGTAGCAGAGCACCAGTCCAAAACCCAGAAGTGTGGGCACGGATTCCCAGAGTATTTACACAGCAAGGCGAGACAAGTCCTCAGACTGTCCCAAAGATCCAGACTCTGTGGGAAATGAAAGAAGAGCTAGAACTGTAGTAAATGTACTGAGATATCTACAAACTGAGGTTTGAGAAGCTGGACATCCAACCCAAAGAACAGAAAGCCAACAGAAATCAAATCACTGTCAGGTGCACCACATCCACTTGCAAAGTCTGATGGGTGGTTAATAAGACACTGGAATAACTCCAAAACAGGCTACATCAGTATCAGTTTCTGGGCACACGATTCTCGTGAAACTGGAAGAACCTGTATCTGCTTTAGCAGGGCTCCTGGATGCCCTGTTGAGGCAACCACTGTTCCATTGCTTTGCGCATTTGAGTGCCTTGTGCCCCCTTCCTTTTGTATGGAACCTCGGGTCTGGAGTGGGTATGACAATTACTAAAGAATTACTAGTGAAATAGGTGAGAAATTTAGGAACAGTGAAGTTAAGCGCAGAATCTCAAGTCAGCGTTTTAAGCTTTCACGATCCTAGTAATATATGAGACACTAGAAATTTTGTTGTGGGGAGAAATCTAAAGTTGTAACTGTTTTAAATTACTTCCTTTACAGATTCTCAGATTAAATTATCTTTTATTGACAGGATGGAGACTTCAAAATAATATACGTAGTAGATATATCTCATTGCTCTCACGTCGTTGAATCAAAGTGCTATATATTTCAGTTGTTTTTCTTTAATACAACAAAACAGGTAGTAATAGAATAAAAATTACAATGCTAGAACTAGCTTCTGCTAAACTAGGGTGCTTATCATGATGGATCCTAAATTATACTACTCTGGAATCTGACTATTTTGGATCAAATAGTAGATAATTTGAATTTTAGTGTGATCACACTTATCTACCTCAAAAAATGTAAGCGTAAAGCATACACAAATTTCCACTCATAGATCATGTGCTATGTTCAGGGAAGGCTGAGGATGGGAGGGCAAAATTATCTTTAGAAAAATTTTCTATTGATTAAACCCTTTGTAGAGTGTACAACTTATGGAAAATTTGGTCTTTATTTATGAAAAGCAATCTAAATTGGAAATGTCTCAAGAATCCCCTTGTGACCAAGTCCATGACATCTTATAGGATATCACTTATGACCCATAGTACGTACTTTTGTCTCAGAAAAAAGCATTTCAATATTCACTGTGAAGCAGTTGCACTCCAGAAATGGTGATGACTTATCTGTCATTCTGTTGCACACGGCTCTAAGGTCCTCCTCTTGACGTCATGGTTTGAACTGCACACCCTCCAAACACTTAGGATGAAGTCTTAGCTCTTAGGAACCCCATCACGACCTTATTCAGAATAGGAATATTATAGACAGCAAGTGCACTATAACTTATTTTCTTATGAAAAATGGCGATTTTTGACAGAGACATAGGGAGGGAAAATGCCACTTGAAGTGGTAGTTTTGTTGTTGCAAATCAAAAAACAAAACAAAGCAAAACTATGAGTAACAAGGAGGAAGAGGCCTGGAACAAATTCTTTCCTAAAACATTCAGAAGGACGACACTCCTAGATATCATTCTTCTAATCTTCATAATTGTGAGACAATATATTTTTGTTGCATAAACTCTTAATTTCTAGTGTTTTGTTAGGATACCTCTAAACAGCTATGATAAGAGAGCACACATGCCTGTGATGAACTCTGTTGCAGGTTAGTAAGGCTTATTTCTTAGGACAGCATTCTTTCCAATTTCCTTTAAGAAATTGTTAAATTGATCAGCTGTTCAATTTGTTATTACGGTGGCAGTGGCAGGGAAAATAAAATCTTTCTTAGCTACAATTTAATTTCCTTTTATGTTTTTGACCACTGAGATTATGTAGCTTCCATTAGATTCCTTTTATGGTGAAATTTACAAACTTTAATATATTTGCTTGGAATAATGTAAGTAATTTACATACAAATAGATTTTTTTTTTTAGTAAAGAGAAATGATATGAACTGTGGATGAAGCAGTATATTTTCATCACTCTGACTGACATAAAGGCAAATTGTTTTATAAGAATCCATTGGTGGCAAACTCCACTTCACTTTTCTATGAGATTAAGTTCAACGATATTGTCAAATCTACTAAAAGTCCTACCTTGGGTGGCCTGAATATTCTCTCCAATTTCATATTAGTTCTTTTATAAACCTTTCCCATTTTTTAGTCTGAACCCAAACCCTAAGCTTATCCTTAACTCTAACCTTAAGTGTTTGAAGTCTATTTTAATCTGGTTCTTACCTTTGCAGCAACATCAAACAGTGAAAAAACTTTGACAGATGCTATTGTCAAATTCTTTAAGTTTCTTCCTGTGAAAAAGTTTTGAATATCAAAGTACTCGTAGTTCCAGCATCTCATTTTATGAGCTGTTATAGGTCTTGTGTTCTGCTTCTAAATGTGGGAACTATTAATGTTTAAAAAGTTGTACTTTAGGGTTTTATTGCCTTGTGGCAAGATCTTTATTCCTTAGATGATCCAAAGTGTAGTTTAGAAGGAGTATTTCCATCTTTCTAAAATGACATTGTCAATTTCATAGGACTATATTTTTTCTGGGATGAGAAACTATTTTACTGTTTTGTATATTTTGTATCAAATAGCCATTTGACTCCTTACTAATGGAACATCCAGAAGTCTATAGCATGAGCATCATTTAGAAATTACAGAACAATGAATTCAATCACACTTCTTTTACCTGTGATTCTTGAACTGCTAAAGGTGCCATTCAGGAAATATGGGTAATAATCAGCACTGCAATTCTCTCTTATAATCCCACTGGTTGAATTAACTAATTCTGTCTGAGGGTAAGCTAATTTACCAGTCAATTTTGCTTTCTTTATCTGTGAAATGCGTCACTGAGACCAATAATCACCATGGTTTCCAGGAACACAACCCACTGAAACCTTGAAACACAAAGATGCTACCATTGTAACCTAATTTAGATGAGCATCAACATTTAGTCAGATGTGCTTCATGAATGTCATAATCAGCTCATTTGCTATCTTCATTTTGACTTGTTTGCATTTAGCTTTCCTATTCTACTTGTGACTCCTCTGAGCCTTTTCTCTGATACAGAAGGAAGCCGAAGTTAAGAGTTTTCTATAGCTGTATAATAGAATATCTTCTGGGCAGGGATCAGATATTTGACTCTGGTTCATAAAGTATGTTTTTGGTCAAATTATCCTCCACATATCTTCAAAGAAGATGAAAGTTGTAATAATCACAATGCACTTATACGGATTACTGAGAGGAATTTACTTCCTTCTCTTTTATGTTGGCCTAAGGATTTTACAAATGCTACTAATCATACTTTAAAGAATTGGACCTAGGAGATATTTTACAGTCAAAGTCATTATAGTATCATATGCCTAGAAACAAATCCTGTAGCTTTATTTTTTGCTTCTTTTCCCTTCTCAATAAATTGCATATTGCTTTATCTTTATGTCCAAACTTTAATGCCTGGTGCAAGACACTTCATAAATATTGATAGAGTGAATGGATAAATCACATTTTTCTATTTGTTAACTGTTGTTATATAGCAAATTACTCCAGCACTAGTTGGCTTAAAAATACAGTAAAAAAAATTTTTTTTTAGCTTGAATGATTATGAACATGGAATTGGCTTAGGTGGATGATTCTGGCTCAGTGTCTCTTACAAAACTGAACATGGTTGCACATAATTGTCATTTTATCACTTTAGGAGGCTGAGACAGGAGGATCATGAGTTTGAGATAAGGCTGGGCAACTTTGCAGTTTAGCAAGTTTCTTTTTCAAACTGAGAAAAGAAAAAGAAAAGCCTGGGTATATAGTTCATTCAAAAGGTCCTGGATTCAATCCCCGGTACCTCTCAAAAACAAAGCAAAACAAAGCAAAACAGAGCAAAACAAACAAAACAGAACAGAACAATGACTACAGCAGCTTCTTATAAAACTGTAATCCAGATAGGTGAATCTCCTGTAGAGCTGTTTAACTGTGCCCCTATCATGGAAGTTGGCTTGCCCTGGAATAAGTGATCCCAAAGAGATCAAGGCATAATCTAGTGTCTTTTGTGATGCAGTCTTGAAAGCCACACACCAACATTTCACGATAGTTCAGGTTGTGCTGAACAGGCTCACGCTGCTTAGCCTTTCTTCTTGTTCAGAGGAGGGAGAGTCAGAACCAGAGACTGAACCCAGGGACTCCCCTCTGAGCTACATCTTCAGGCTTCTTAAAAATTATTTTTAAAAAAATTTTGAGTAAGGCTCACTAAGTCACCAAACTGCCCAGGCTGTGCTCTGCTTTGAAGTTCACCTACCATGAGATCCAGGTCCTCAGCTGGATTCTTTGTTTTTTAGTGTATTGAGAAATTTCCTGCACTCTCTTAGTATATGATTCTTTGGGTGACTATTATAAATAATCTTATAAAATATGTGTCCTGTATTGTATTGTTCCCCTTGCAAAACCCCAAACTACAGCACATCTTTAGAGAAAAAAACTAGTATTTGAATAACATTACCAAAAATATGTCAGAATTCTCCTAATCTGCCTTATATTCAGGAGAGGATTACACACAAACATAAACATTCCTTTACTACCCAGGGCATGTACTGGGATTTTTAGCCTCTCCATTTCTTGCTCAGATGTTTGATAGTCCCCTTGTCACGAAGTTCTTTATTTAGTGGCTTTAAGTTCCAACTCAAGTCCTCCCAAGCTCTTTCCAGTCTTTTGTTTGCTTTCTAGTGATCAGTCCACATATATATTATCCTTCAGTCTAAGTGATTCATTGTTCAATTAACATTTCTTGGCTTCTATAAATTATTCTTCAATTAAGTGTAGTGTAGGGTAATTGGTGTAACCCTTGGCAGCTTTCTCCCACCTGCATCACCACAAAGACTCTCTGCCCCCAAAGCTCCGCTCTTCCTAGTACCATATGCAATCCCCACACACTTCTCCTCAAATAAAGAAAGTGCTGCTGAGGTCAGAGGAAAGTGTATACATTCCTTTAAGGTCAGTACATGGCCATTAGCACAGCATTTTCTGGTCTTCTGTAACTCATTAGTGTATTAATCTTCTTGGATTTATGTGCTTCCCTCGCAATCAAGAATATGGACCTTCATATTGCTACTGTTATCTTCACAGATCACAGCTGAACCTACAGCTGCTCCATTTTATGTCTAATACTTTTGAAGAATTGCAAAATATCACACTATACTACTTGGGAATGTCTAATTCAGAAGAACCTAGCAGGAGTCTCCTGATACCCTGGGAGTATATGCACATATGTACGTAAATAGAACCTGGATTGAGGAAAACAAACCAAATAAAATGAGGAAAATCTATCTCCCAGTTGTTCTGATCAGGAAAAGGAAGTTTATCTGCTCACTAGAGAGTGATAGAAAAGGGTGGGGAAATCAGACACTGAGTCAGAAAATCTAATTTCTAGGTTCAAATTTGTTGTTGACTAGTCAGTCAGTGTTTCTCAATTTTTATTACGTGTTTAATCTGGGGGTCTTATTAAACTACAGATTATCTTTCAATCCTTGTGATGAGGAGTGCACTGAGATTCATAATGTTCTAAAAGTTTCTAGGTGGTGTTATGAATCCTGATCCAGACTCTGAGAACCAAAAGCTTGGTTAACTCACTGTGAAAAAGTCCATAGTCTGCTTAAAGTCTGGGGTTTATCACTCAAAAATAGGATGAATGGACTGAAAAATATACAAAAACTTCTCAATCTTGTGATGTTTTGAATGGTGCAAAATCAAAGCACGTCTGCCAAAGTATATGCTTTGGTGATTTTACTTATTTCGATTTACATAAAGAGGATATTTGTTTCAGTACTTTTATTGTGCCCCAGTTAAACTGTGAATAACATAATTAAACTATAAGCTATAACTTCACCATAAAAGATACATAGTACTAAGAAACTAATTGAATGACTTATACAGCATATCTTTCTGTATATATATATATATATATATATATATATAGTCTCTTTTTTAACAATATGATTCTTATTTATAATGATGTACATAATGAAAAATGTGTCTGTCTATGTTAGTTGATATGTATATGTAATTTCCTTTGATATTTTAAATGTCATTTTATGGAAAACTTCTTAATTATAAAAATACAAAATAAATCTATATAACATCCAAACTATAAAATAATATTTTACCAATTTTGTTCTATTTATTCTGTGATCCACACCATCTCATTTAAAAGGTATTAGATCATTTGAATGAATACTATATAATTTATGAATATTATTTTAACATGTGTTTTATTACATTTAAATCTCTCAGTAAGACTTTTGCTCTTTGAAGACTCCATTTTATTTGTGGAGGTAAGTTCATAAAAACGTTGTATAAATCCAGAGGTGGGCTGGTAAATGTTTACAACTTGCTCTGTCTAAAAACATCTAAACAAAACAAAAACTCATTTTGTTGCATTTACCAATTTCTGTGGTATAAATATTGCCACCACCATCAATTTCCCATCTCTGAACATGGGTTTGAAAAGTGGTAGAGGAAAATTATTTCCTTGAACTTATACATAGTGGATCCAGCACATAGCTGAATAGAGCTATGTAATTACATGTATGTTTATCTCTGCAGCTCAAATATTAAGCCTAGGTCATTCTGAATGGATAATAGATATTTTATCTCTATAAATATTTTCATTTATGTCAGTGAGTTATCACAATATTTCTGTCACATAACTGGGAAAGGAGTGGAATATTCTAAGAGGAATGATTTCTCAATTGAATTAAAGAAATCATACACTCTTTCATGGTACCTTGTACCAGTAGACACTCAGTAAAAATGAACTCAGTGAGCAAATGATTTATTGCAAAATGTAAATGAAGTTATAATTACACAAAACACATATTTTTATTCACGCATAATTGAGGCCAGGGAATTGGATATTTTATTTAAAATAACATTCTATAAACTATATCTGTGATTTATATGCAAAACACAGAATGCCTGGGGCTGTTATGTTTTCCAACGTGAGAGTCACTTAAAATTAGGAGATGCAAATCCAGGGTATATGATATTAAATAATGCATGAGTGATATAATTTTATTGTGCATCTCATTAGTAAAATGCTATAGGAAACAATGTTAAAAAGTAAGCTTTCTTTCTTAGATAACATTTTTTAGCATCATCACATCTAAGCAGTCAATTTTCAGACATCCTGGTGGGGAATCATATGAAGTTATAACACTGCACAGACAGCTGCTATTCTGTGGATTGAAAGGAAAATCATGAATCTCATTTCAGATTCAAGCTTCAGTCTCTTTTTCTCTTTATTTCCCTTCTTTTTAATCTTCTGCAACAAACAATTTCAAATCTCTTCCACCTAATAAAATGTAAATTACCTCTTGGGTTCAAAGTTACTAGAACAGTTTTATTGGCTCTTGCATGGTGCACCATTCTGGTAAGGAATCGGGTTATATAAATAATCTTCTTTATCTTTATCTCCTGGCTTCCATCTATAATTAATGGTCTATATCACCTTATCTCACTGACAACCATTTCCTCATGAACAAATATGTGATCTGGTGTAGATGCAGCTGAGTGTTCTAAGAAGGCAATATATCAAATTCATTGCACTTTAAAGCCTGCAATTTCATGCCCAGCACTTGGCATTGTAACCATGGTATCTGCAGTTAAATGCTGGACCAGCAGCATCAGACAGAAGGATTATTTCTTGGGTTTCTTGCAATGTCAAGAACTTAAGAAGGCTGTGTGCAGTAATGGTTTTTATCTTATTTTTTAAACAAGAGAATTTGTTATTTGGCATTAGTACCAGGAAAACAGTTACAGGCAAGTTCGTTTTTAGATAGCTGGGTTTTCCTATGTCTGTTTATTCAGAATGAGGTGCATTGAGGAGTAATTGAATTGTGCCTTGTCAGTTGGTGAGCCCTGAGAGAAGCATGCATGCACACACATGTAGGCATATACGGATACTCATGCATGCAAGTTTGGCCCCCCACACAAGAACACAAACATAACTTTAAAAATTTGAATGGAGACTAGATGATTTTTTAAATTGCAGTATCTTAAACTCTGTGGTGTACATTTATTTTTTACTGCCAGCATCTGTTTCTGCTTCCTAGGGTCTTATTTTCTCTTTATCTCTAACTCATTTTATTTATGATTATTATTTCTTGTTTTGCTTTTGAGATTGGGTTTTACTAATCTTCCTACCTCAGCCTTTCAGAATGCTTGGAATACAGGCGTGTGGCATCATTCAGGTCTCCTAACAACTTTCAGATCTACATTTAGAAATGTTTTATATTCGTTTTGTAGAGATTTTGTGAGATAAATAATCTAGGTCGACTGCCTACATTGAACAGAATCGCAAGAGGTCCTACACATTCCTTTCTCTAAATATTTTATATTATCTGCATTATTTTTCCTGATTAAATTGGATTGAACATTAATATTATCTGATCTAATGTCTTAAGAAGTTACAAATATTATTTTTTACATGGGCTGGGGATATAGCTCAGCACCATAAGCACCTGCCTGGTAAGCACAAGGCCCCAAGTTTGATTCTGGGTACCAAAAATTAAAAATAAACATGAGATTAAAACAGTGGTCTATTTTGTTATTATTGTTCATTCATTTGTTTCCTGTGTTAGTTTTCCGCTCCTAGGCATGAGGTTTAATTTTTACAGTAAACAAAATACCTGTCAGTGAATATAAACCAGGTATAGTTTGTGCAGAAGGGAATTTTAACTAATTTCATATGGAGCAGAAGAAATTTACTTTTTGATTTAAATCATTTCCACAAATTCTTTTTCTCTGTCTCTCTGTTTCTCTATTTTTTCTTATGGATGGGAAGCATTGAACAGAAAAGTTGGAGAATTTCTGTCCTGGATACAGGCCTCTAACACTGCAAATTGAAGGCCACTTTTAAACAAGGCTGGCAGTAGCTATTCCAGGATGCAGTGGAGCTGCCTGAGGTCAGTGCCTTGGCACTGTGAGCCACATCTAGGTAGGCTTAATGCAGCTAATAAAGTTGGTGGGCCTTACTTTCTGATATTTCTATATGAATCTTAACAATTGTTAAAAGAAAAGCCCAACTTTATGAAGAGCAATCATCTCATTCATTTGAAGGAAAAATTTTGGCTTTTCTTGGTCTTAGTTTTGTGAGAAATGATAGGAAGTCTTGTGTCCTAAACCTGTTTAGGTCAAGGACAAAGAATATTCTTCCTTCACCTTGGATAAGTCACTTAACCTGGACCTTATATTCTTTAACAATAGAAATAATGTGATTGGCCCATGAATTAAAACACTTTCTGTTTTCCAGTTAAAATGAAATAAGTAGTATAATTAAACAATAATACAATGAAGATAAACCATTTTTCACAATTTAATTATGCAATGCATATGATTATCCATTACAATTTAAAAGGTGTAATAAGCAACAAGAATAATTATATATAATGGAACATAAGGTGAGGGTTAAAAGGTATATATTAAAATTGCTTATAAGTATCCTGGAAAAATTATTACATGATATAACTGAATATGCCCATAATGTAATTAGTTTCAAAGCTTTATATCTAAAAGGCAGGCATTTCCCTTCCCTGTGACAGGCAAGGAAACGTTCTCTTGTTTTCTCTATCTTCTCTCACCAGCTGAATGTATGTTTTTAAGTGCTCTGCAATTTCTATTCAAGTCTTGTAGAAAGGGAACAGGAAGGGATCTGAGATTTTGGGAGGACAGACAGGCTCAGCTGCCCTGGTAGATTCCTTAATGCTAGTCCTAATTTTAACAGACTATTTAAAAATAGGCAGTTTCCTTTATACTTGTACCCAATTTTTAATTGCCCAATTTCTAGGTGAGCTTATCCATACAGTGTCAAAGAAAGGTTAGAATTTTTTTCAGAATTTATTTTAGCAAAGGGAAAATGGGCAACGAGAGGATGTAATGTGACATTTCCTGTGGTATTTTCTGCTTGATACAAAAAGAAGCAATTACTAGCTTTATCCTCTGTCTTCATTTGTAGGTAAAAGTATATTACTCATTTAATTGACTTATTCACTTTCCAAACATATGCATTTTGGCCACTATTCAAGTAAATGTTCAGTAGATAAAATTTACAAAGGCAAAATTTCCACAGAGTTACTTAGAAGGATAAGATTCTGGTGTCCAATGTACTAGAAAATGTACTAGAAATGGTGACCATATTTTTAATAGAGTTTACTGGGAAAAATATCTATTTACAATATATTGAGCCTAATTTGCTAAGGTAAGTGTATTTAGAATATTTACTTACCTTTCACTAGGAGACTGACATTTATAACATCCAGTAGCAACTGGCTGTTGAAGAAATAGATGGCAGGGAGGGATCGTATATTATGGCAGAAGTAGCAAGATGGATGTAAATCATATTTTCTTGCTTTAATATCATTGAATCCAAGATACTTCAATTAAGAGTAGTGCTTGATGAAAATCATTAAGTAGAAAAACAAAAATGAAAAATTTGAAAAGCCAAATGTTGTTTTTATTGTCTCTAGAGAACTACTCCTCAATCTCATGCTTGCAAATAAGTCCCAAGATTATCAGGAATTAATATGTCTCTGGAGAAGCACTGGGCATCCTGAGAAGCAGGATGCTGGCTGGATCATAGCATTACAAGTTATGCTGAAACATAATGTTTCACAGTGCTGTCCAGCTAACAACACCTGAAAAAGGTTGCAGATAATATGTTTATTCAGTGGTATTAGCATGACTCCTTGGAGGGGTGCTCATTCATATACAGTGAAATGGGGAGAAAGGAAAATAGGAACTAATAAAGAAGATTAAACAAAAGCTCATGCAGTCAAACAAATTGAGCTGCATACCAAGAAACAGTTGCAAAGGCTACAAGGAATGAATTTATCTCTCTACTTATTTATAACCATTTCACCATGGTCTTTGAATAAAACCACAGTAATGTAGAAACTGTGCTCTTTCCCTGTTAGAAGTCGGCCCAAAATCACTTTTGATGCCTACGTATATCTAAGCAGTACATAAGCATTCCTGGGTTCTCTACCTGGAGAGTTAGTTCTAAAGATGAGTCAATGAGAAGGAGGAACATCTGCACGGCCCCTCTGCCTGCACGGACCCCTGGGAGGGTGAGCTGTTTGCGCACCCCAGCCAGGTCTCTGAGTAGGGAGTAGCTCGGCCCACAAAGCAGCATCTGAGCAGCCTTTTGAGTGGAACTCATAGCAGAAACCTTAAGGAACATTCTCAGAAAGAGAAGGAGCCATTGGAGCAGCCTTGGCAATGGACATTTGCCCGGTGAGCTGCCTGGGTAACTTATAGCTCAATATTTTGAATCTGATATCCAAAATGGGAAGACAGAAGAACAAAACACAGTCTCAGAACTCAACCCCACTCAGAACAAGTCCTGGATGCGAGGATATAGGGGAACCAGGAAGCCACATACCTGCAAGTTCTAAAACGATTGCATTCAAAATAAAGAAACAACTCTATCAGGCCATAGAAGAGATTAAAGCAGAAATAAGTCACATACCTGCAATTTCGGAAATGATCACAATCGAAGTAAAGAAACAACTCCATCAGGCCACAGAAGAGATTAAAGCAGAAATAATCTCTCAGACAAAAAATGAACTGAAAACTATAATTGAAGAAATGTTCCACACACAGAGAAGAAATAGATAAAAGAATAGAAGAAAATAGGAAACAAATGGAAACATTAGAAGAGCAATTTAGAAATGAATTACCACGAATGAAACAGGTCCAAAGAGATTGCCAGGAATTGAAAACTTCCATTGCAAGCTTGCAAAACAACTTAAATGAAGCCGAAGATAGAATTTCAGATCTTGAAGACAGCATGGCAGCTAATGAGCAAGAAAGGAAGGATCTCATAAAGTCATCAAGGATCCAAGAAAAATCAATCCAACAGCTGCAAGATGAGGCAAAAAGAAATAATATTCGAGTTATAGGAGTTAGTGAAACAGCAGGAGACAACACAAATGATATAAAAAGAATATTTGCTGAAATAATAGCAGAAAATTTCCCAAACGTGGTGAAAGATACTGAAGTACAGATAATCGAGGCATATAGAACCCCAACGAGCCATAACCCAAAGAAAAACACATACAGACATATAGTAGTCAAGATCCCAGACATCCAGCAAAAGAACACAATATTAAAAGCTGCTAGAGAAAAGAAACAGATCACCTATAAAGGAAAGCCCATCAGAATCACAGCAGTCTTCTCAACGGAAACCATGATATCAAGAAGAGC
>PVLD010029397.1:0-18134 GCA_004027595.1 Dinomys branickii
ACAGCGGACCGCCCGGCTCCACCCTGTCGTCGTGCTATGGGTGGGGGCGGGTCCAGACCATGTGGCTCCAGCATTACCGTTCCCCACCCCTTGCAGCTGGGCAATGGGTCTCCGAAGCTGAAGCTACGAATGCCGAAATGAGGGCGTGGGCCAGGGGTGTGCTTGGAGCGGCAACCTCCTCCCTCTCTATCTCGTCTCCGTCCAGGGATCATAGCAAATTAAAAACTCTTCTACACAGCGAAGGAAACTGCAGGAAACCATCCTGTTGATCATACCCAGGGCAGGCTGTAAGCATTACAGCTGTAAAGAGTCAACCCATGGATGGCTTGTTTTCAGTACTGAGTCAGGCCACAGCCCGCATGACTCATGAGAGCATGTGGATGGTGATTAGCATTTCCCTGCCAAGGGCCCCAGCAGAGATCAGCGATCTGGTCTGTAAAGCTGCAGGTTCTGGTATGGGATGACATGACAGCTCAGGGCAAGTGATTCTTCCCAAATTCCTTCCCCAGAATGCAGTTTATTTTACTTGAAAAATGAGTCCGTCATTAACCATGACCTATACTTGGTCTCTTCAGTTCTTGATGCAAGAATGTATTGTGCCCTTCTTTACAAGCCCTGACTGCGTCAGCATCTTATTCCCAACACCACACATGGCCTCCTCACTCCATTCTATAGATTGTACAACCAATAAATAGCATGGATCTGGCTGTTTTGGGTTCGTTGCTGGCTGAGCAATGACCACCCCAGTTCTCCATTTGCCTTTTGTCTTGTCTCTGAGTTTTTCTTTGCAGTCTTTTATCATAGCCCCAAACAGGAGATCAGGGTCACTTGCAAGGGCCCTTGATAGAAAACAACCAACAGAATAAAGAGACAACCTACAGAATGCAAAAAACTTTTTGCCAGATATTCCTGAGACATATGACTAACATCTAGAATATATAAAGAATTTTAAAAATTAGATGCCCCAACACAAAAGACCTAACCAAGAAGTGGGCAACGGAAATGAAGACATTTTTCAAAAGAACAAATTCACATAACCAAGTAGATATGTGAAAACAATGCTCAACATCACTGGCCATTCAAGACATGAAAATGAAAAACTCTAGACTCCATCTTATTTCAGCAGGAATGGCTCTCACTATGAGATGAAATAATAAAATATGCTAGTGAGGCTGTAGGGAAAAAGAAACGCTTCTACATTGTTGGTGGGGATACAAATTAACACAACCACTGTGGAAATCAGAATGGAGAGCTCTCAGAAAGCTAAAACTAAGATTTCATTTGGCCCGGCTGTTCCCCTTCTAGGCATCCTCAGAAAGCGTTAAAGACATCATATTACAGGGATACATGCATACCCGCGTTCACAGCAGCACGGCTCACAGAAGCTGAAGCCTGGAAGTGGCCTGTATGTCCACCAGCAGACAGATGTGTAAAGGAAGCGCAGCACGCACACACAGTGAAGTACTACTCCGTAATAGGGAAGGATAAACAGAGCATTTGTTGGAAAATGGATTCATCTTGAGACCATAATGTTAAGTGAAGTAAATCAGACACACAAGCTTAACTATCACATAGTCTCTTATATGAGAAAATCGAAATAGAAATGAGCAAAATGAAAGACAATAGGACATAACAAGATGGATCTTTTGCATGTGGGAATGGCACAAAGAGATGGAGGGTGGAGGCGGGGGAGGGCGATGGGGATTTTAGAAAAGGAATCGGGGTGTGTTGTGTACATGTACAGCACCCCCACGAGAAACAGGATTATTATTTACTCCATACGTGTACAAAAATGAGTGGAGGGCCAGGGCTACAGTTCAATGGCGCAAGTGCCTGTCTGGCAAGCACGAGGTCCTCAGTTTGATTCCCAGTACCAAAAAAGAAAAAGGAGTGGGGGAGTCTAAGGCATGAATGGGGGGCGTGGTGCATTAACTAAGTCAGCTTGTAACAAAGGCTGGTGCAATCCGAGGGTTGCTGCCAACAGCAGGAAAGGACTGGGGGGAAGACGTTGTGCTGTTGATTCTCCTGGAGAAGCTTGTCATGTTGGCTTTCCCGACATGAACCTGGCTCTTCTCGTGATTGGATGAGCCAGGGTCCTCGCTGTCCCTGAGAACGGCTGCGGCTCTCTTCAGCGGAGCTCTGGTACTGACTTTAAGCGTCACTCTCTGGATCTAGTGCAGGTCCCTCAGCCTTCTAGCACAAATCCTTCATCCCGCTAGCACAGACTTTCTAGCCTCCACCACTGATCTTTGGTCCTACCCAGCACAGAACCTTGAAACAAACTTGCATGAAACATTGTCATAGGCTCTAGGCCTCCAGCTGGACTTGTGCAGGACATTGCCATGGGCTCCAGGCCTTAGCTGAATTCTTTGCATCTCTAGTGTGTGGACAGATCTCCTATACTCTTTTGCATTTGACTCTTTGGGTCAATATTATAAAATAATCCTATAAATTATGTGTCCTGTATTAAATCTATTCCTTTGTAAGCCCTGAATACAACAATGGGGGGGGGGGACAGAAGGGGAAGGAGATTAAAAAAGAATTAAGATATGTTATGCATGTGTACCCACTCTCCATAATGAATATAAATCACTTTGTACTGCAAACATATACTAACAAAAATAAATTTTAAAAAGTTTAAAAAGAAAAGATCATCCATGAGCACAGCAACCAAAAGACAGTGTAGGTGGCTCACCAATGTCAGACACACAGACTTTATTTCAAAAAGCATTATGAGAGACAAAGAACATACATATTGATATAAAGGCCTCTTTGCCTATAAACACAAACATCACAGAGACCCAGAATACATAAAGTAAATACCAATAGAATTGAAGGGAGAGATAATTCTTCAATAATAGCTGGAGAATTCAAAACACCACTTTCAAAAATGAATAAAACAGCAAGGTAGAAGATGGGTAAGGAGGCAGACAACATGTAGAACACCAGGCAGCAGTCAGACCCTGTGGAGTGACACGGGACATGAGGCCGGCCAGAGCAGGCTACGCACTCTTCTGAGTGCACACAGACCATTCTCCAGGCTAAACCATGAGTGAGGCTGCAAAATGGCCTGAGAAGGTTTTTAAAACCTGACGTTATACTAAACATCTTTTCTAATCCACAGCAGAATAAAAGCTACAAATCAACAGTATCAGACAAACTTGAAATTTAACAAATATGTAAGAATTCAACAACACACTGCTGCCCAGAGAGTCTAAGAATTACAAGAGATGTTAGGAAATACTTGTGACAAGGTACACAGGCAAGGGAGAAGGAGGAATGTTTTTCTTTAAGATTAGGAAAAAGGCAAGGATGCATGCTTTTACCTCTACTGTTCAGCACTGTGCTGGAATTTCCAGCCACAGCAACTGACAAGAAGAAGAAATAAAAGGCATCCGAAATGGAAAGAAATAGAACTATTCTTTTTAACAGATCACATGGTCCCATACATGAAAATTCTAAATAATCCACCAGAAAACTACCAGACTTAGTAAACTGAACAAAGCTTCAATATACAAAATCAACACACACACAAATCAGTTGTTTTTCTATATGTGTGCTGTAACAATATGAAAAGGAAATTCAGAAAGCAAGTCCATATCAGTAGCTCTAAAAGCATAAAATGCCAAGGGATAAATTTAGCCAAGCAAGGAAAAGACTTGCACACTGAAAAGTATCAAACTGGTGAAGGAAGCTAAAGATGTAAATAAGTGGAAAGATCCTTAGTTTGTGGGTAGGAAGACTTACCATTACTAATATGTCAATCCTAACTCAAAAATCTGTGCATTCAACACAACCTCTATCAAAATTGCAACAGCTTTGTTAAACAACACTCCAGGAACAGAGAAGTCAATGCTCATATTCCTATGGAACTGCAAGGAGCCTTGGATGACCAAAATAATTCTGAAAAAGAAGAACAAAGTTAGAAGACTCAGTATCATTCAGCCATGAAAAGGAATGAAGTCCTGACCTGTGCTACAGCATGATAAACCTTGAAATGTTACAGTAAGTAACTGACACAAGGACAAGTAGGCAGAATATGCAAATTTGTGGAGATAGGAACTAGATCACAGGCTACCTGGCATGGGGGGGGGGCATGGGGAGCCCTCGCATGACGGTCACAGAATTTCTGTCTGGAGTCATAGAACAAATTTTGAAGGCTATGGCTGTAATGGATGTCTTGCAGAAAAACCAGTACCAAACCAAATGGAGACTCTTTGCACTGAGCAGTTAGAAGGCAACTTTTGTTATGCTGGGGGCTAGGGAACCCAGAGACTCACATCACCATCCCAGAGTCAGGTTTGAGCTCAGTTTAAGTAGGGTTTACTGATAGCAGGCTGTTACATGACTGGTTTCATGGAACGCGAGAATTACATCATATATTGTCAGGCAGGTTGACTTAAAGAGAACTGTTTAATGTTCTGGGAAGAGGCGGGTGGCAAGCAGAGCACGTAGAGTTAAACGGGTCCCTGACTGGGCCAGGCTGTCCCAGACACCAAGTCCTTGAGGCAAGTTGGAAACAAAATATATTTTTCTAAGGAAAACCAGCTGGACGCAGTCCAGTTGGCCCAGTGCATTATCAAAGAGAAGTAGACCAGTAAGGCTGACCATCCACGTGACAGGCAGTATGTGCATAGTCACGGGCTAGGAACTGATTTCTAACTTGCGCTGTAATATGCCTGCAAGTCTGCTGTTCTGTAAGTGTGCCCTTACAGTTGCACAAGTGTGACGATAATCAGTGCCACTGGATCACACACTTAAAGCGGCTAAGACGGTGTCTCAGCTGCCTTTCTCATTGCTGAGACAAAATGTCCAACACCCACGTTAAAAGGAGCCTCAGTTTGTAGGGGTCTGCAGGGACCCACGCGGCTGACGTGGGATTTGCCCTCAGACCAGCCCGTGGGCAAAGGCTGAAGGTAAGAGGCCTGCTCAGTTCCCGCGGATCTGCCACCAGCCACAGGAGCTGGACAGCCAGGACAGTCGGACAGCCGAGACCGCGGGGCTGTGGCTCAGACCGACCTCTGGGCTCTCGGGCTGGGCGGTGGGGTTGGACGGAGACGCCCCCAGTACGGTGCGCGGCTCCCCGCCGACTTGGTATGCACCCTCCGTGTACCCCGCTGAGTGCTACAGAGGTTTCAGTCCAGTCTGGTGTGGGTCGTAGACCACCGGGCAGGAAGCAGTGCCCCCAAGGAGAGCAGAGGCGTCCAGGGCAGCGGAGGCGGCCGCTCCTCCCGGGGCCCTCGCCCCAAGACCCGGGCTTCCCGGGACGCGGGCTGCCTCGGACTGTCAGTTCGCTTTGGGATCGGTCTCGCCCGGGCTGCAACCTTAGAGAAACTAGGATTCATCTCTGGAAGTTTGCAGGCGAGCCCTCCCACGGACCGCTGAGTAGAAAGTAGCTCCGCAGCCATCCACCCAACTGTTTCCAAATTGTCAGATGCTTGAGCTCAGGCTGCTGTGCCCAACCCCCACCAGCACCCCCCAACCCCCACCAGCACCCACGCACGACCTCCACCCGCTCCCCAGCCCGCCTACCAGGGACGCTGTGCTCTGTGAGTTCTGCGTATTTGTAGGTACAGCTTGCTCAAGTTTGATGCCGCTAACTACCTGTTCTCACCTGCCAACCCTCAAGCCCCTAGAGGGCTATAGAAGTTGTGTCATTCAATACATGGACAGATGCCTTTCAGAGAACATCTACAAACTTGACTTTATTGGGCCAGCGACCTTGAGCAAAAGGCTCCCAAAATGCCCAAAGTCCCAATCAGAACCCCAGAGGTCTGGCCTGTTGGTGCCCAAATGCAGTCTAAGTACAAGACCAACCTTCCAGCAGCTGCTGGGGTTGTGCACTGACAGACTCCCTGGGGAGAACCAGGACTGTGTGCACCTCTGCACTGACCCCGAGGGCAGAGCCCAGAAATGCTCAGATTCCTGTTTAAAGCCACCCCTCGTCATGGTGGAGTGTCAAGTCTCTTCAGTAACCAGAGCCAGGGGGTTCACAGTAGTTTCCTGGGTGGGAGTGTTTCAAATCCTACAAGCATTAAAAGAAAAGTTGTGGAATAAGATCCTCAGGTGGAAAGCAGCGTTAAATTCACCTGTATGATCACAGAAGGATTTCAACCTCTGTAGAAACCCTTGAATGAGTTGAAAAGAAAAAGAAAACATCTTCTAACTACAGTGTCCTTCAAATAAGCATCAGCAAAATAACCCTATCAGGGAGCCCCCAAATTGTCATCACCTACTCCTGACACAAAACCATCAATGTTGTCATGGCCAACGATCCAGGACCATTTGAAGTAGACACTTTCTCCTGATGTACTAGGTCAACAGTAGCTACCACAACACTTGCATCATGTAAGCCATGCCATGTGATCACACAGGCCATGAATCGTTATCACATCATTAAAAGAAGGAGAATGAAGACCCTGCAATTTTGGAGAAAGAGAATAGTCAAACAACTTTTATTACAGTAGATTATTATCACGTTCAATTTTACTATTGCATTGTTCATCTCTTATAGTACCTAATTTATAAATTAAACTTCATCACTGGTATGTATGTATGTATAGGCAACAACACAGTAAATGTAAGGTTTAGGCATCCACTGGAGTGGATGGGGTCTTGCGACCTACCCCTTGTGAGTAAGGGGAGATTACTGTATGTTTTTAAAGTCTATTTACGCCTGTGAATTCCCTAGACTACTCTTCCTTTATGATGATCACCCATGTGCATGGCATCTGAGATATGAGTTCCTAATTTTGCTGTTTTAAAAAAAAATCTATTTAACTTCAGCAACAAAACACTGTATTTGATGGCCTCTTGCCTCACCAGAGGATTTTGTACCTCAGTTGAATGACTGTGTGGCTGGTAACATGGTGTGGGTTCAAAGGTTTGTTCCTCAAAATTTTAAAGATATTTTATCTTTTTGCGCTGATTGCTCGCGGTGTTGCCCCTGAGAAGCCCGGTGTGCGTCTCACCCTAACTGCCTCTTTCACAGGCTGTGTCTAACTATAGCGCCCCCACCCTGGTCATGTCTGCCTTTCAGGCAATCATTTATACATTTTGTGATCATTTACATAGAAAGACCTAAGGAGGTTAAAAATGCTTTGTTTCCATAGCATTACAATGTCATGAATTATTCCAAAAGTGAGTGCGTGCAGCCCACCAAGATGTGTGTTTACCCTTTACCTTGCAGCAGTTGGCATGCCCTGGAGAGGGCCAACTTTTCGGCCCCTTGAATCTATTTTGTTTCTGGTAAGAGTGTACTCCACATGGGTGTCTAGAGGAATTTATTACACAACCAGTCTAGTCTTTTTCAATTTTAAGGTAAGTCCCATAAATAATCAATATTTGTTAGGTCAGGATCTGGTCTGGGAGTATCCAAATAATCTGTTCTGGAGTTAAAGAATCAAGAATTTGCTGGATTCAGCATTAGATTAGTGAATAGAAATACTAAAACAAAAGAGTAACATTTCACAATTAGCTGACAAGCCGGTTGGAGCTAGACTGCTTTCAGTGAATAGAGATGGTGCTACTATACTGTCCTCAGATTGAAGGTGATCCTCTTACAAACACTCAAGATGCTTTCACTGATTTAGTTGAGACTTCAACTGATGTTAGGCAAGAACGGGACGAGGGTACTGGATTAAACGATGCCTGTAGCAAGTACTATGCCTTTGGTACATAGCATTGTTGTGTGAGTAACCTTAGAGTAGATCTAAGTTTTCATGAACATACAAAAAGATAGGTTTGTGATAACAGAGGAGTAGGGTGGCGAAGTGACATTTTGAGATCACTGAAGGCCTTTTTAGTTTCTGTGTTCCACGGGAGTGGTTCTGAGTTGTCTGATTTAGTCAAAACAATTTGACAAATCTCAGTTTTCTATCCACCTCTTCCACAACTCCTGCACGCTTACGTGTATCAGTGTCAAATGGGTATACTGTTTTCCTTCTCATTATAAAGGATTATTATTTAACAGTATCTCCTTTTTTATCTTAACGTATTTTGTATTTATGTATGTAAATTACTATAGTTAAATTGGTAATTTTAGCTAAGAGATTGTCTTAGTTACTTTTCTTGTAGCTGAAACAAAATACTCAACAAAGTCAAAAAAAGAAAGGTTTATTTTAGTTCACGGTCTGTAGAGGTTTCAGTGCTTAGTTGGCTGGCTCGTATCACACACGCTAAATCCAGCCAGCTCTGAAATGCCCCACCTAGAGAGCGTGAGGCTTTGGGCGTGGGGACAAGCCATAACAGAGATCGTACCTATAGTGCTAATATATGGTTTTGTAAGGATTTTGGCACTCTATCGGTTAAGAAAATGTGTACATTTCCTCATGTTTGGAGATCTTACAGTACCACTTTCCTCAGCAATTGAGTAGAACTACTCCATGGGAACTTTTTTACATCTTTTGCAGTACTGGAGATTGAATCCAGGGACTTGCACATGCTTGGCAAATGCTCCACTACTGAGCCACATCCCACATCAAGCCCTAACCTTTTTTCCTGTTTTTTCTCTTTTTTGTAGTCTTGCTAAGTTGCCAGCTGGCTTCAAACTTGTGATCCTCATGTCTCAGCTTCCTAGATCACCACACCCAGCTCCAAGGGATCATTTCAAAATCTGGCTTCCCTTATACTCTATGTAGAAAAACAATCCAAAATTTGTGAGATATGGATAACACCATCTCTAATTTCCAGGGTTTTTGCAAGCCTGTCACTCCTAGGTTTCTTGGATCTATTCTGAAGTTGTCAGGATAGAGAGATGCCTATGTCTTTTATGACCATGGTATGGTTTGTGTCTAGATGCCTCCCAAGCCTCATGCAGCCATGGGGTGGGCTTCTAGGAGCCAGCCAAGTATGGACTGAAACCTCCACAAACTGTGAGCTAAATAAACCTTTCCTTCCTTAATTTTGAGTGTCAGATATTTTGTCTCAGCAATGGGAGAAAAATAACCAAGACAGATTTTGGTACCAGAGAAGTGGGATCATTACTGTTATTGGAAATGGCTTGTGGGAAGAGTTTGGAAAGGTTCAGAGACATCACCTGAAAGAGTAGAGCTGGAATGCCTTTGGCTGCTCTGTATGGGAGAGTCTGGTCAGAGCTCAGAAGCCCAGAAGGCTGATAGAAAACCTACTGGTAAAGACCAGGTTCAGGAAGTTTTTGGTGGGAAAAAGGACTGCATTGGTTGTTGGACTCCAGATGATGTATGTTACGGCTTGGCAGAAAGAGTGTCTGCATTTTGCTCATGTCCAGAGACTTTTCCTGAGACTGAGATTAATGGCAGTGGATTGATTGATCTGGCAGAAGAAATTTCAAGGCAGTCAAATGTTGAGGGAGTGGGATGGCTATTGTTGGGCACTGATAGCCAGATTTGTGTTGAAAGTCAAGAGCAAAGAGCTCAGCAGGATTATTTAAAATGTGACTTTGGCCAAAAAGGAAGCTCTAGTAAAGTTGTTGACTGCAAAGGTAGAGCAGAAGAAATCTTGATTGCTGAGAAGTAATAGGAGTGTTGAAAAGATGGCCCGAGGGCATCACGAGGAGCAGCAACTCTCCACTCTTCGCAGACTGAAAACTGCAAACATGGAAGACTTTCCTCTGAGGAGAAAGCTGGAGGGCGCATGATCCAAAACGAGGGTGGCGGCCTCACCAGATTCTTGCAGCAGCCGCAGAGAACTTGCTCCTCAACATTGAGTTCAGAATCGGGGCTGGGGGTATAGCTCAGTGGAATAAGCACTTGCCTAGCAAGCGCAGGGTCCTGAGTTCGATCCCCAGTACCGCAAAAAAAAAAAAAAAACATTGAGTTCAGAATCCCCAGCGATCCTGGCACTCGATTCCTACAGCCAAGAGAGAGAAAAGCTTGGCTACTGCCCCAGTTGGCAGCAGACCTTGGCATTATTCAAGTGGCACTGGTTTTAGGCACATGCAAAATGCAAGAATTGTGAGGTTAAAAAGGCTTCCACCTCCATTTCAGAAGGCCTGGGAGGCCAGGCAGTGTGCCCCTGAGAGGGCAGTGTGTGAGTCTGTGAGTGTGAAGCCAAAAGTGCAGTGGAGATGCCAGAAGTTTGGAAAAGTCAAGAACATGGATTGTCTGAGGAAAGCTGCAAGGAGGGAGCACAGCAGGCCCAAGAGAGAAGCCATGGGAGATACAACCAATGTAAGGGCCATAGGGGCGGAGCCACACAAACCCTTTGAAGCTCACAACTCATCACAGATTGCTTTGTATGTTCCACATGGAATTTGCCCTGCTGGGTTTTGGACTTTGTGTGGTCCCAATGCTTTGTATCCCCATTTGTACCATTACCCTAGTGGTAATGCCTTTGAATGTTGGAAGTGTTTAACTTTGCATTTGTACAGAGGCTTACAGCTAAGAGTTTGCCTTAGATGTCTGAGACTTGGAACTTGGACTTTCCAGCAATGCTGAAACTGTTAGGACTTTGGCAACAATTAGAGATGGACTAAAATGTCGTTCGCATAAAGGGATGGGCATGAGTCTTTGGGGAGCCAGGGGCAGAATGTTACGGCTTCTGTCTACATGTCCCCCAAAACCTCATATAATCATGAGGCGGGCTTCTAGAGTTTATGATTGATCCACTGGCCAACACTGGGATTATGGATGTGAGTGCTGTACCCACCCTAGCTCAGGCAGCCCACACACACTATACAGCAGGGAAAGAGGCTTCCTCTCTGCTGCTCCCATTTTTGCTCTTGCTGCTTTTGCTGTTTTCCACTGCCATGAACTGTTGCCCTCTGCCATGTAACACTGCCTTGGAGACAACCGAGTATGGACTGAAACCTCTGCAAACTGTGAGCTAAGTAAAGCTTTCCTTCCGTAATTTTGGATATCTGGGATCTTGATTTTTTTTTTTTTTTTTTTTTTTTGCGGTACTGGGGATCGAACTCAGGACCCTGCGCTTGCTAGGCAAGCGCTTATTCCACTGAGCTATATCCCCAGCCCCCTTTCCGTAATTTTGGGTGTCAGGTATTTTGTCTCAAATACCTTCGACCACTTTTATAAACCTTCCTTTTACCATCTCTTAACTGAGTTCTTGAAAAGTAAGTTGTGCAGTTCCTAGAATAGTGAAAATTGGCATTTTTTCTATGTGATAATCCTGTAGTCTCAATAGTTCAGTAGTAATTGTGTTTTCAGGCGGGCAGATGTAGCACTTTTGTGAAATCTCCAGATTGTTTTTGTTGTTGTTGCTGTTTTTATTGTTTTTTGTTGGGTTTTTGTTATTGTTGTTCTTGTTGTTTTGTCTTTTTGAGACAAGGTCTTGCTGTGCAGCTCACGCTGGCCTTGAGTTCACTTTGTACCCCAAGCTGGTCTCAAACTCGCAGCGATCCTCCTGCCTCACCCTAAAGAGCGCTGGCATTACAGGCGTGCACCAGCATGCCCAGCTTTTGAAGTCCCCAGATTGTATGAGCAGCAAGTCTAAGAGTACAGGGAAAACAGCTTTGACAATATTTTAGACTAAGCAATTTTGCAAGCGGCCATCCCAGAATTTATCAGGGTGACCTTATTAAAGTAGCCAGAAGATGTCACTAGTGTGCTATTTTAAAGCTGTAGAAAACGGAGCAGACATTCCTCTTGCTCTTTATCTTTGAGTGCTTCCAGTTTTAGGTATAGTATCTCTCCAGTTGATCATTCATGAGCTATAAACCTATTTGCCTCCAGGTCACATTCATTGTCTGTGAATGAAGTACCAGATTTGGGGATTCCGTCTGCTGAACCAAGTGCGTATGATAGAATGGCTCAGCCACTCTCCAGAACATCCCAGGAGAAAATGTCAGAGGGCTTCGCACAGGGAGCAAATCCAAACCCAGGGCCTCTCACTGCTGTTTACTTAGCACTTCAGGACACTCCCTCAAAACACAGCCACTAATATCTAAAACTGCTTGTTATGGTTGATACACTGTGTCAACTTGGGGAATCCAGGGGTTTGGCTGAGTGATTCAGCAGGAAGGCAGGGTGCTTACTTTGTATACATCCTGAGCCTGCAGAAGTGGACTGCGTGGAGGTTATGTGACAGGTACAGGGGCCCTGGGTGGGGGTAGGCTGTTTACAATGTAGGGGAGAAAAGGAGACTGCTTGCAGCCATTTCGCCCTTTTGCTGGTTGCTTTTGCTGTGCTCTGCTGCCACGAACAGTTTGCCCTCTGCCATTTGCCGTTCTGCGTCAGATCCAGCCAAGTATGGACTGAAACCTCCACAAACTGTAATCTAAATAAACCTTTCCTTCCTTCATTCTGGGCGTTGGGTATTTAGTCTCAGCAATGAGAGAAAGGTAATCAAGACACTGCTCATAAGTCAGTCACTACAAAGTAAATTCTGGGAAAAGATACAGTTCTAAAAGATCTATTCAAGATTGTTTTCCAGATATCCAGATTACTAATGTTTGTATGGGTTAAGAACATCAATCAAAAAAGACTTCCATTAATTACTCTATCAATTTTTCTGTACCATTTTATAAAAAAAAATTGGCTTTTTAAAAACATCTAGGAAGTCAGCTGTGATGGAGCATACCTGTAATCCCAGCACTCAGGAGGCTGAGTCAGGACGATTGCTGTGAGCTCAAGGCCAGCCTGCACTACAAAGTGAGCTCAAGGCCAGCCTGCGCCACAAAGTGAGCTCAAAGTCAGCCTGAACTACATTGTGAGACTGTATCTCAAGAGAAAGTCTTGGAAATACAATCAGGCCAAAACACTTTTTTTAGTGGTACTGGGGATTGATCCCAGGGCCTTTGCACTGAGCAACATCCTCAGCCTTTTTATATTTTTATTTGTAATTTTTGACGCAGAATCTCATTGGAGTTGCCTAGACAGGGCCCCAGCTTGCCATCGTCCTGCCTCAGTCTCCCAGAGTGCTGGCTTTCAGCCATGGGCCACCACATGCAGCTTAGCCAAGTGTTGACAACCTCCTGTTTTCTCCCAGTGGTGCAGCCGCTTCATGTTGATTTCAGGGCTCTAGGCTCCGCTGCAGGTGTAGCTGTCACACGGCCCTACAGTGACATGGCTTGTGAGGGAGCACGTCTCTTGGAGGGCTTCTTTTCTGCTTTAACCAGCACCTCCAACCTTTCATCTGGGGCAGGGGCCTGCTTTTCAGACGTGATTCTTTCCAGGATGGGAGCAGTTTCTCACTCTTGGCCATGAGCTGCTACTCAGAAGAAAGGACTGTAAGCAATCACCCTGTTTGATGCTAAAGGACCATCCAGTGTTAGCAAAAACTGGGTGAGAAGAGGAACCAGCGGCAAAGATGACCTTTCAGATATTCCTACAGTCCCTGCCGAAGCGGTCCTGCCTGCCTTTCCACAGCTCCTGAAATTGTGTGATTAAAATACAACAGACGCAATGACTGAGGGGCAGCCTGTCAATAAGACCCTCTAGGCAGGCTGTTTGTATCCTGAAAGCTCTAAAGGGTTTGCTGTCGCTGCTCGAACTCCCGTCCGCCTCTGTCCTAACTAATAAGGAGGTGCTGCTTCATCTCTGCGGCCCCAGCTTGAGCTTTTCTTCTCTTCTTTTTTTTTCTTGTTGGAAACTGAAACAGTACAAGTGTTCCTCCTAACTCATAATAATCTGAGACAGGACATATGAAGTCATTCTCTTTTCCTTATCTAGAGATTTAAAAACTTTTAAAAATCTAAAGACAAATTGCATAGGACAAATCTGAAGGCCTAAAGAATCACGTAACACTTGAGGAGAGCCTCTAAAGCGGACTCAGAGAGTTACAAAGAAGCTGGGAGTGTGACCTGGAGGGTGAATCTGGCTCCTTCCTTTCTCTGCTTCCCTCCTAAATTTCTCTAAACTTTTACTGATACGTGTTTGCAGTACATAACGAGTACACTCACCTGGGGAGTCGGTACACGCACATAACACATTCTCCTTCTTTCTCTCCCCTCCTTTCTCTGCTTCCCGCCCACCATGACCAGGGCAGCTTTGCTCTGCTAGGCTGCTTCTGTCTTGGAGCCAGCTGACCATGGATTGAAAATGTGAGCCACAGCACATGTCTTCTTTAAATCGTGGGGATCATATATTTTGTCCTCATGATAGAAAAGTAACTAAGACACTACCCAGAACATGGAACTCTTATGATGCTTAAATTGTTTAAAATGTGAAATTATTTAAAACACAGGAGCTGGGCATGGTGGCAAATGCCTGTAATCCCAGCACTCGGGAGGCTGAGGCAGGAGGATCATTGTGAGTTTGAGGCCAGCCTGAGCTACAAAGTGAGTTCAAGGACAGCCTGAACTGCATGGTGGGACCTCGCTCAAAAAGACAAAAATAAATTTAAGAAACCACACACTTGAAATATGACAAGCACATGATTATTAACCTTTATTACCTGAAATGTGTGTTTGTATATGTATTCTTTTATTTTTATTTTTGTCAGAGACAGGGTCTCCCTGTGCAGTTCAGGCTGGCCTTGAACTCACTTTGTAACCCAGGCTGGTCTTGAACTTGCAACAATCATCTTGCTTCAGCCTTCTGAGCGCTGGGATTACAGGCATGGGCCACTATATGAAGTATTTCATCATTATGTAACATTTTCTTTGCAATTTTGTTTCTTTATCAAGGTAAGGACAATTTGGTACAAAAGTTTTTCTTTTTTTTTTATTTTAAAGATTAAAAAACAACATGAAGACAAAATGAAAACAACACAAAAACAACAAAAATGATACATGACTGCAAAACAAAATGATAGGAATCTACAATGGTTGCTACATTACATACTGTTATCTTCAATGAAGGTTTTGGTATCAGGGTAATTAATACTCACCTCCAGGAATGAGTTTAGGAGACATGCTTCCCTTCCTATTTCTTTAAAGTGTTTGAGAAGAATTGGTATTAAATGTTCTCTAAATTTCTTATGGAATTCAGCTGGGAATCCATCAGGACCTGGGCTTTTTTTTATTGGTAAGTTTTTTTATTACATTTTCAATTTCATTGGCTGATACTGGATTACAATTTTTTCTTTCTTTAATTATAAATGAGTTAAATTTTATCAAACTATGTGTGCGAATACAATAGGCAGAGTTTATGGACTATCTCCCTTAATCTGTGTACTTGGGAAATACTATTATTGTTGTAATCTCGAAAATACTAGAACACCCATGTGAGAATATAATGTGCATTCAATTGACAGTTTATACAGCATTACCACATGTATGTCTATAGGTAAGATTGACCCCAAATTTTTGTTCTTGTCTCAGATAACAATGTTTATCAGTCTAAAAAAGGTGAGTGGCTTCCTCTTTTTCTTGAGCAAGTTTTTGTTTTTGGTACCAGGAATCGAACTCAGGACCTTGTACTTGCCAGGCAGGTGCTGTGCCACTGATCTATATCCCCAGCCCCTGAGCAAGTTCAAAAAAGAAAAAGTATAACCTATTATTTGAAAGATGGCTAAATCACTTCCGTGAAGATACCCGTGAAAGGAGGTCCTTAACTCTAGGTGGACGGAAACACCGGACTCACTGCGCTTACACCCTTACTCTAACTTTCATTCTTCGCGTTCTCTCCAGCTGCACCAATTCCCGTATCTTTGCTTAACATCTCCGTACATATTTATACGTTGATAACTACAAAAGTATCTCCAACCCTAGACCTTCCCTAAGACTTACGGTAAATTATCTAGTGCTTTGTTACGTGTACTCCTCTGCATGATCTCCAGGAGCTTTACTTTTTAAATGTTCGATACTACGAAGCAAAGCGCTGCAAAGAGGCAGATTAGAGGCCTCCAGCTCTGGCCTGCTGCTGCATGTGTTAGAATAAAAGCAAAGATGTGCAGCCGCTTACTGAGGGCGGTGATGGAGACAGAGTGCTGGGAGGCAGTAGAGCAATACCGAGACATTACACGTGAGCTGCGGCCCCAGCGAGCTCCACCAGCGCAGGATTTGTACTCTACGGGCACATGGTCTCGTAGGGACCGGAATCTGCACAGCGAATGGGCCCCACACCTCCACAGATTCCTGTGCGCCCGTCTGGAGTCAAAGGCCCCCGTAAGGGAATCTTGAGGCGCCGTAACGGAGACGCTCGGCGGGAGTCTGCCGCAGAAGTCAGCCCCCAGCCCTACACAGGCCCTCTGAGAATCAATATTACGGAGGAGAGGAAAGTGTATCCCTGAAAATCAGGGCTTTGACAGTCCAGCTTGAGAGCCTGGAGCGTGAGCTGTCGTGCTGGCTGCCGCTGGTGTCACCGAGGTGTGGGGAACAGCGTCACAGGGAGGAGGCGGTAGGTGACAAAGGCCAGCACTTTCCACTCCACACAGCTCGCCTCCGCGGGCGGCTAACTTCACTCTCGCTCACCGGACAGGTCTGGAAGAGATCCGCGCCCCTCAAGCCGGTCCGGTGCGGAGCGGGAGGCTGCGCGAACTCTCACCTCGAGACCACACAACAAACGCGGACCGCGACAACAGCCGGCCCGCCTTGCCCCAGGGCCCACGGCTGCGCCCCAGGCCGGCCGCGCCCCGCCGTCCCCACCCCGACCTGGAGCACGCGCCAGGCCGCCCGCGGCTCCCGCTTCCGCGTCCACAGCCGCAGGCGGCCCTCCGCATCCACAGCCGCGCTCCAAGCGGCACCAGCGCGGGAGACCCCAGCCGGGTAGCACTCGGCCCGCAGGCCGCCGCGGAGGAAGAGCAGTGCCGCGGCTGAGGACAGCACCGCGCGGGGCGGAGCCAGCGGGCCAGCGCCCACTCAGAGGCCGCCGCGGCGCCCCGAGGCAACGCCCCCGCGCCTCATTGGCCGATGCTGGGCCCTCAGAGCCAATCCCGGCTCTGCTCTGGCGGCGACGCCTACCCTGGGTTTGGACCGGAGAGGCTAGGGCTTCCAGTGGCAGAGCAATGCGTCAGTCCGCAGCTTCCCGTTGTGAGAGTCGCTTGTTGCCGCTCTGCACGCGGCCATCGCACGACGGTGTAGGTTATCTTACCGGAAGGACGAGAGGAGGGACGCAGGACGAAAAGAACATCCTGGAACAGGAAATTCAAGGGCAGTGCCCGGGTTTTGGGTTTGGAGTCGAGGGTTCGCTGTGAAGCCGGTCTGGCCTCGAATCCGCGCTCCTCCGGCCTCGCGAGTGCCGGGCTGCGGTGCCCGGCCGCTGCACCCACCTGATTTAAGAAAGAAAGAAAGAAAGAAATATCAAAGGTGAAAAAAGGAAATAAGGACGAGGGAACCTGAAAGAAAAGGAGTCTAAATAAGCTAGACTTGGATGTTTACAGCAGTGTGGAAATGTTTAAGATATTTAAAATCCTCGCGCGGTCTCTCCGAGCCTCCCACACAGTCGTATTCCACCATTCGCCTTTTGCTTCGCCAGGACGGCGGGGAGGCGGGTGAGGTGGGCCTTTCCTGGTCAGCTCCACACTGGATCTCGGGTCAGCCTGTGAGCCCCAGAGGTCGCCTTGCTCACCCGCTCAGCCCCCATGCCCGCGGCGCCCTCGGTGGGAAGGGTTGTTGGGATGCCGTGCCCTGTTCCTGCCTAGCTCCAGACGGAGCACGGCCTGATAAATGCTACAAGGCGGCGCATACCAACAGGTGCTTCAAGTGCAGAGGGTCGCTTGGACTAGGGCTTGAAGTCCTTTACGTGAGGAGCGAGGAGTCGGGCGGTGGACAGAGAGTAGGGCGGACCGAGGGGAAAGCGCAGGCTCAGACACCCGAGACAGCCAGCTTCCTTCCACGCTCCGCATCGCCCGCCCGCTCATTCACACAGGCGTGGGTTTTGCTCTCAGAAGACAATGTAAAGATTTCAGAATCCACCAGAATGGTCTGTCTTTTTTGCCATATCTTAAATCAGGGGCTAATATTAGCACTTATATAGAGTATGCGTATATAATAGTTCTATTTTCATACGTGCGGCTAAAGGTCGTCGTTGAACCAATACTGTGCTGAATAGCAGGCTACGCTGTTCTCAGCACATCCTTTCCTCCGATTGTTTTGTCTCTGGACCTGTTTCCTCATGATCTACATCATCTTTAAGGTGTTTTAAAGTTCTAATTTTGTTTTATTCTAAAGCTTAATATAGAAAAGAGTGGATGTGCAGGGTTTAGCAGTGCGCATCTGTAGTCCCAGCTGCTTTGGAGGCTGAGGAAGGAAAAGAGAAAGTCTGAGGGCAGCCTGCGGACAGGAGAGACACCCTGTTTCAAAACAAAAAAAAAGGGCT
>PVLD010029398.1:0-18130 GCA_004027595.1 Dinomys branickii
GTTATTTCTGCTTTAAGCTCTTTCATGGCCTGTTGGAGTTGTTTCATTTCGGATGCAATCGTTTCATATCTTGAAGTTATGAGGCTTCCTGGTTCCCCTGTATCTTCACATTCAAAACTTGTTCTGGGTGGGGTTGAGTTTTGAGACTGCATTTTGTTCCTCTGTTTTCCCATTTTTGGGTATCAGATTCAAAATGTGGTGCTATAAATTCCACAGGCAGTTCAGCAGGCAAAGGTCTGCTGCAGAGGCTGCTCCAATGATTCCTTCTCTTTGGGAGAATGTCCCTTAAGCTTTCTGCTGAGATTTGTTCTTCTGTCTTCCCTTTTTGGGGTATCAGATTCAAAATATTGAGCAGTAGATTCCCCAGGCAGTTTAGCAGGCAAAGGTCTGCTGCAGAGGCTGCTCCAATGACTTTCTTTGGGGGAATGTCACTTAAGCTTTCTGCTGAGAGTTCCACTTAAAAGGCTGTACAGATGTTGGTTAGCTATTCCCTAGCGAGAGACCTGGGTGAGGTGTGTAGGACCGCTCCCCCGCCCTCCTGGGGTTCCCTGCAGGTATAGGGATGGATCTCCTCCCCCACTCGGTGATCTGGTCGCAGCGCAGATAGCTCACCAGTTTTCAGAGTCCCTGCAGGCAGGAAGGTTCCAAGGTGCCAGTTTTTTGTGCTATGCTCGTGATCCGCCGCTCGCAGCCACTTGTTTCCTCGCGGTCTCCGGGTCTGGGGGAGGGAGCGGGATGCTCCGCTCCTATGCTGCTCGCACAGCCCAGGCCGAGGGTCTAGGCTGCGCAGTCTGCCCAATGCGCGCGAAATGTGAGACTGCCGGGCGTTGCCGCTGCTAAAAAGCCGATCTCTGTCGG
The DNA here is from genome assembly GCA_004027595.1 of Dinomys branickii. Classification (NCBI taxonomy): domain Eukaryota; kingdom Metazoa; phylum Chordata; class Mammalia; order Rodentia; family Dinomyidae; genus Dinomys; species Dinomys branickii. The sequence continues at coordinate 859 of PVLD010029398.1, forward strand.
GAGTCGCCGGAAAGCTGCGCCGGCTCAGGAGGCGGGAGCGACCGAGCTAGCTGTGCCCCCAGGGTGCTCGGACCCAGCCAAGCCCCCTCTCCGCGCGAGCGTCTCCCGCTCCCAGCGTCTGGGGCTTTCCCGCGTCTTGCCACGGCAGTTTGGGCCGCCCTACCGCATCTCCCCCGGCAGCTCAGAGAAACACGTTCAGTTTGATCTTCCCAGCCGAGGTCCCGGCATTCACGCTCGCCAAGTCTGTCTCGAGCTGGTGGTATTTATCAAGGAGGATCGCTCCTTTGCTGCTCACCTGGTCGCCATCTTCCCGGAAGTTTGCTGTGTATACTTTCAGTGGAGTTTCTAATCTCCTGCATTTCTGTTTGATTCTGCTTCATTGGTTCCATTTCTTATCTATGTTTCTCATAGGTATGTTTTTCTAAGATTATTCCTGAGCTCCTTTATTTGCTTATCTGTGTCTGCTTTAATGTCTTTTTTTTAATAGTGATTTCTTTTTGCATCTCAGCAATTATTTTTTCTATGGCCTCTTCCATTTGTTTTTTCACTTCTGCTGTTATCATTTCAGAGCATTCCATTTGCTGGCTTCTGATTTTCTCTTTGTGTTTTGGGCTTGTCCTGGGTGGGCTGGATGTTTGGGATTGCATTTTGCTTCCTCATCTTGTCATTTTCTATTTCGTATTTTATTTTGTGTTCTGTATTGATGCTTTTAGCATTCAAATATTAGTCAGTCTTAATCACCTTTGTTGAGGCTTTTCTGGGAGGCATCTATTCCTCCAGATGTCTCCTCTTACTAGCACCACAATCCTGGTAAAATGGGGGAAGGGTGCAGGGCTTGAACTTACTCTCTTCCCACTTTCACTGCCAACCCAGAGCAATGGAGGATGCACACAATACGTGCTTATACTTTTTCTGGTGGCCCTGCCTTCACCCTTCCAACGGGAACCACTGTTCCACAGAATGAAGGGGGAACAGGGTACAGACTTACTCTATTCCTGCTATCACTGTTGACCCAGAGCAATCTTCTTATCCTTCATGTCTGAATTCTGATTGGTCTTTTGTTAGAGCATTTCAGTCTATCCTGAAATAGTCCTAACTCATTCCTGGTAAAAAAAAAGTCTCTTTATACATTTTATTGGTCATGATACAATTTTTCTGTCCTGTCTTCTTATATATTGATGCTCTCTTTGACTATGATTTGTATTATACATTAATTTTCACAATTATTATTAAAATAAATTTTAATTTCTAGATTTTTAGAAGGCTGTTTTCCCCAACCAAACCTTTTTCTTCTCTTCCTCCCTACTGATGTTTCAAAATCTCTATTGTCATTGATGCATACTTTTTGTATTTCTTTTTAAACTTTTTGAGAATTTAAAGGACACTAATTTTCTAGAAAAAAATTATTTAATTTTGTATTGGTTGTACTTGAGTTTTCCTATTTTTGAGTGGCTTTCAATTATTTGGTGTATTTTTCATTTTATTATCTTTATGTGGTCTAGAATTTCAGCTTGAAAGTTCATTTTATGTAGAAGTTTCCTGTGTATCTCTCAGTACATCCTCTTTCCCATTTAAATGTTCCTTGGAGTATGGTGTTTCCCTCGGTCTTGGCAAGTTTTCCCATTTTAAAAGGTCTTATAAGGGTGGATCAGGACTTTTGTTTAAAGAGATATCACAGATTGACAAGTATGCAGTTAAGTCCAGTTCCTGTGGCCCTTCCTGCAAAGCTGAGGAATGCATCTGTGGGAGCCTCTACAGTGACGGTGTACTGACTTCTATCAATGAGTGGGGAAGCCCCATGGGAAGGCAATCAGGCTTGACATGGACACCATGGACCCATCTTCCCTGTTTCCCTGCAATATCTGGCATCTCTATTCTTGCTATTACAGGAGAGATAACAACTGTTCGCCTATTTTGGATCTCAGGGTCACTGCTTACATCCTTATATTTTTGTTATATTTTTCCCTTCAGGTGTCATTTGCTTATGAGGTGTGTATTTTCATATTTTCTTGCACTATATCTTTGTTATCTTGGGGTGAAGGCAAGAGATAGAAGGGTGGGTTCCAGGTGAATTTGCACACCAACCTGACTAGAAATCCAGCTTAATATTTTAGGAAGATAAACGTGGAGTAAGATAAAATAGTAGATTAGTGGTCATTGAGCCTGGATAAATGAGTTCCATCCTGAGAGATTCTTGGAAAAAGACAGTGTGGTCTGTGGTAGAAGTAATGGAAGAGAGAAAATTTGCAAAGATTTAGAAAACAGTATACAAGTCGAGATGGAGCAGTGGTTCTCAAAAGGCCTATGCTGCCCTCCAGGGGGCATTTTTGAAGTTGTGGTGCTAGTCGTGAGGGGAAAGCTGATCTTTAACAGTTGGGGACTAGGCCTGGTCATTTCATACAAGAATGCAGGATGGTCTTGCACGAGTCTTGTATGTCTTGAATGACTTTCAGATATCCCAGACAAACACTCATGTGGATAAAACATCTATTTAAAATGATTTAAGTGAAGAACCTATTTAACATATTAGTACTAAATATTTTTCACAAGATTTTATGATATTGAATTTCCCAGAATACAGCTACAATTTTAACTCAGTGAAAATTATACTTTGTTTGGAATGTCACCCAAATTTTTTCACTATTTCAAAAAATCAATTCACTGATAGTGATAGTGCTCATGGTATGTAAATCACTAAAGTCACAAATTTGGGCTATTTTGTCATCTGTGACTTTTATGACCAGTAAGAGAAAATCAAAGATTCTTTTGAACAGGTAGAACCAAACATCATTTTATAGAATCACATGAAGCATAAGAATCTCACTGAATTTTATTAATAAAGTTGGTTCTTACAAGAATTTTATATTGTACTCATCCCATATATTTTAACTTTCGTGTGGCATAATGATGACACATATTGCAAATTTCACAATTAAATTTGATACTGACTGGAGGTTGTCTGCTCCTTTCAACATTACTCTGATATTATCTTCAGAGGTCTAATACACTGGTTCAGCATCTTTTTTGTTAAAAATTTATAGAGTCTACATCACCTTTCAGGAGCTATAATTTTTAGAGTAGAGGTGAAGTCTCAGGCTAAATGTATGGTTCCATGTATAGGTAGATTTCAGGAGAGAGAACAATATCTTTATTACCTGGCCCTGTGTCAAAACAAAAGGATTGTTCTGGCACTATACTTACAAATATAGCCTAGCTCATGTGTGAGAATATCTAACTTAAATCCATTTCTTCCACTTTGATAGTGTATGATTCACTTTAGCATTTATTTTTATTTTGTTTAATACTATTTTCTCCTTCTCTTCATACAAACAGTTGTGGGCTATTTCTTATCCTAAAAAGTTTTATTCTAGTATTACTTATGTTACTGCCATTTTCCTACAGCTTTTATAGTTGGTTTCTGATAATTCTTTGCTTAAATTTAAATCTTTTTATTAAAGTTGTAAGCCCCTGACTTCAAAATGTCTTCTACTGCAGTGACATCCAAGAATTTACATGTTGAAATACACAGGATTTCATCATAAGTCTACTTATTTTTAATGATTTTCCTTTCATGTTGTAGTTTTGATCTCATACTGATTGTACTGATATGTTATGAGCTGAATCATGTTCCGCTTTCAAATTCACACATTGGGTTCTAACTCTAATAGAACCCCAAATGTGGCTGCATTTAGATAGGACCTTCAATGAGACAATTAAGGTTAAATGAAATTGCAAAGTGAGGCCCTAATCTAATATTACCAGTGTCTTCCAAAGAAGCAGAGCAACACCTGGATGCGCACAAACAGCGGGGAGGCCACGTGAAGATACAGTGAAAAGGTGGTTATGACTGCAACTTAAGGACAGAGGCTGCGGAAGAATCCTAACCCACCAATACCATGGGCTTGGGCTTCCAGCCTGAGGCCCTGTGAGAAAATAAATCTCTGCTGTTTAAGTGAACAAGTCTGGAATTTTCGCTATGGCATCCCTAGAAAACTAACACAGATATAATATGGGTTAAGAGGGGTCTGGCAAAGTCACTGGGTAGTCACAGATAGCCACATACATCTTCATATTTTCCGTCCTTATGCAGCTATGTGGGGTCAAGAGATCAGTGTTGACCTACAGACTGTGAGCAGAAATACTTGTATTACTTTTGGGTGAAGTCGTAGTTCAGTTACGTGTAAGCTTCAGGCTCCGTCTCTTTCCCTGTTGCCGGGTCAGCAAAGCCCTGAGTTCTTATGGTGAAGGACAAGAAGCTAGAGCTCTGAGACAGTTACTCTTAAAGATTGCAAAACCCACACTAGGCCCTGTGTGAGTGACAGATGTACCTCCCTGGGTCACAGGGTTAATTGGTTAACACAGGATAGTTTACTGCTCACCTGACTAACAAAATTTGCTATGGGAAGAGAGATGCTATCATCACAAAAACTAAAATATGTGTGACTGGCTGTCCATTCAGGTAGTGGTAGGCAAGAAAACTGTTACTGACAGCTGAAAAGGTAATGGTCTATGTTATTAAGAGTCAAAATATGTTAACACTATTATCTTTGGTACTATAGAATTGTAACAGGTATAAGGAAGTGGTTGGAAAAGAGAAAATTAATTCTGTGCTGGATGTATAGGTTATATTCAGGAACGTGCAAAAAGAAGAGAGAGAGGGTTGGGCAGATGTAGTGATGCACTTCTATAATCCTAGCTACTTGGGAGGCTGAGGCAGGAGGATCACAAGTTTGAGGCCAGCCTTGGCCACTTAGGGAAACCCTGTCTCAAAATAAAACAGTAAATAAAATGGGCTGGGGCATGTGGCTCAGTGGTACAGCACTTCTGGATTCAACTCCCAGTTTTGAAAAAACAAGTGCTGAACTGAGTAAAGCATTCTGTTGAATATAGAGCCCATAACCTTGCAATTTTTTTTTTTTTAACCTTGCAATTTTTTAAAGGGCAACTTCTTTGTGATCCTCAGTGCAAGCAGTAATTAAAGAATTTAGAAATAAATACTTGGGAAACTTCTCAGGTGACTAAAAACTAGTGCAAAGAGATCAGATTGAGACTTGGAACTTTCCATAGTTGATTTGCAGCTTCAAGGTGGAAGCTGCTCACTAAAAAAAAGACCAAATAAATAAAGAAATTAAACAAAAACTTTATATTAATAGGCTGATGACATTTCCAAAATATGTGAATGGTGGTTTCTGTATATTGCTCTCAAAACAAGCAGGTAAATGTAAAATCCGACAAATTATTTAGAAAGCTAAACTACCAATGTAACATGAGGCTGATTAAAAAAGAAAAAGCAGTGGCCACCGGGATCTACTACAATCTTGATGGCTTAATATAACAAAAATACTTTTCCCTCAGTCACCTCTAATCTGACCCACATTCACCGTCTCTCCAAGGAGCAGCCCCTATGTGTTCATAGGGTCCCAGCTGCTTCTGTCTTGTGATTCTTTCGCTTCTCCACGTAGGTGGGTTCGAAAATCACCATAGCTGGGGTGCAGATGAAGCTGGAAATTCTCCCAGGATTTAAATGCTTTTAGAAGTAACATAGGCAATTTCTGCAGTATGATAGAAAATGACCTGTTATGCTTTTTTTTTTTCTTTACTTTTCCCTGACTGCTAGTGTTTACAGTCACATTTACTGAGCATTTGAATTTCTGTTTCTGGAGATTAGCTTTCCTTGTTTGTGATGTGTTGTGGGTCAAATCCAGGGCCTCGTACAGTCTGGATGAGCACTTTGCCACAGAGTTCTGTCCTCAGCCTACCTATTCATGCTTTTGGCTCATTCTTTCTCTTGACTTGTTAATTCTTTTTGGCTGAATTGTATGCAATGTATATTAATCTTTTTTCTCTATATAGGCCGTAAATATTTTATTTCCTAATGATTTCTTAATGGTATGTTGTCACAATTTTTTAAAATATGAGAATTTTACTTTCCATGTTGCTCCAATATATCAATCTTTTGCATTATGAACTTAAAAGCTTTCCTAGGTGTTCTTTTCTTACATGAAATACCAGTTTTTGTTGGGCTAGGCATGAGAGAACAGTCACAGAGTGGCAGTAATAACAGGCATCACTGCCTTGCTCCTAATTTTATTGGAATACTTTTAACATGTCATCATAAATAGCGCATTTACTACAGGGTTGATTTCTATTAGATGAAGTTCTAAGAATATAAGCTATAAATAGTCATTACTATTCATTATTTGGCAAACCACTCAAACCCTTTATTCCAAGTTTCCCTACTTGTAAATAAAGGATTAAAGCGCAATAATTTACAAAGTTTTCCCAGCACAGTAAGTCTTTAAATTCTAAGGTAAATTTTTAGAGTCTTGTGCCATTTTGTCCATATAACTAGACAAGGATGTCAACTGTGAAGTAAAACACATAAGCACAAAGATGGGTTAACCATAAGCAGAAGGGAGGCCCCAGTCAAATCAGTAACTCAGACATAGATACATAATGTAGTCTGAAGCGAAATGTCATACTAATTTTGGTACATTTTTGCAACTTTATGAAGTTTGGCAACTTTTAGTAAGGAAAAAAATGAAGTTAGAGGAAATGAAAATAAAGCAGTGATTGGAAAATCACTGGTGAGTATGGCAAGGCCCCAGCTCCAGAAGCCAGATGTAATCTAGTCTGTGTTGGAGTAAAAGCAAGTTTTCTTACTGTTACAAGTTTTTCCAGCCAATGAGTTTGAAATTCGGTCTCTGGGAGATAGAGGAAGGGTGAATGCTGAAGCTAGGAATAAATGATTAATTCTCTACTGCCATGAACAAGATACAAGCAACAAAGAGAGGAGACAAATGCCTACTGGGATAAGCGGTTGAAATTGCTTAAGAATCAAAATTGAGAAGGAGCCAGAAACTATGCTGAGCGGAGAGCAAAGACTGCAAGACATTGGCAGGCAGTCATGACGGATGAAGCCAGAAAGGGACACACAAAGGGCTTGAAATGAGTCCGACTTCATAAAAGCAGTTCTAGCAGAGGGAGTGAAAAGCATGAACGCAAGCGCCCACTGGGGATGGGGAGCGTGAGAGGAGTAAGGAAAAGCTCCAAAGAGCAGCTTCAACAGTACGAGTTTAAGCTAGTGCCACCTCAAGGGAAGGAGCTGGTTAGCAAGATTCTGGAGAGTAGATTGTGGAGGAGAAATGCCCCCCCCAATCCAAGCTCTGTCACCTGGATGTTCCGTGCCATCCTGTGAACTCTGAGAGGCAGGGCCAGTCCAGATGAGAACAGTGGGGTTAAGAGTAAAACCACCAAAGTGATCCAAATGGCAAAGCTGTGGTGGAAGGCGGGACATGATGGGGAGCGGAGTGAAAAGGACTTGCACAGTGTTATTTGTGGGGATGGAGCAAGCTCACCAGTGAAACTCCATATACCGCATGCTTGCATATTTTAAAAGTTATAAATCAAAGTATCAAATTGCTGATGTATTCTGCATATCTATTTTGACAGAAGACCTTCTTAAAAACATAACAAGCCAGGTTTGCATTTAGAACGCTTGTACTTTTTGGAGTTCTCCAGATTATGGCTGGTTTTGGAAGCTGACTGATGGTCCAGAGTCTTACCTTCTACCCCTCCTCACCCAGCCCTTCTCTCCATCAGTTCCTCTGTCCTGCATGGTGAGGGTCTGGCTCACTAAGTGCCAGTACCCTACCTAGCTTGTAAGCTTAAGGTCCAACTCCACACTCAAGCACTATGTACAGACAATCACCATCTTTTGTGTAATCCCCAGGACCAGGTGCTGCCTGGGAAGACAGAATAGGCCTGGAGAAAGGCATGTGCTGTCCTCAGAAGCGCGCTGGGTTGTTTGTGCTCAGCTCCTGAGCATTCAGAGCCTGGGGTGTGAGCAGGTGCAGAGTCCTTCTGGCCTGTTGGTGCCTCATCCCTTGGAGTAGGGCCGACCTCCAGAGGGCAGAGTAGATGCCCTGGATCATGGAGATCAGGAGAGGATGCCCTCTGTCCAGTTGCAAAGGTAGCGCTTATTGCTGAACACTATAAAATAAAAGTAAGAGATTTTGTACCTTCAGAAAAAATGACATTTCCTGGTAGACAATGCTGTTCTATGGAAATCACAGATACTTCACTGATACCCAGCCTTCCTGATTTTGCCTGGTGTTGGGTTCCCTGCACTTTTTTATGCTTGGTGTTGCTGTACTGACTGTCAGATTCAGCATTTGATGCATCCAGAGACGAGGAGCAAAGTGCTGGCACATTAACCAGGTCTTTAAAGAAGGAAATTGCAAGTTCTCTGACACATACGAGATCTGGATGGAAATACTGCAGTATAACTTATAAATTCTCATAAAGGTATGTTATGGTTTGTGTCTGGATGTCCCCACAAAGCCTCATGCAGTCATGGGGCAGGCTTCTAGAGGTTATGATCAATTCGTGGTCTGATGCTGGGATCATGGTTGTGGGAGCTAAACCTGTCCTGGTGTGGATAGTTTGCATACAATATAAGGAGAGAAAGAGACTTGCTCTCTGCTGGTCCTCACATTGCTCTTGTTGTTTTGCTGTTTTCCTCTGCCGTGAACTGTTGCGCTCTGCTTTGTACCACCCTGGCTTAGTGCCAGCCCAGTATGGACTGAAACCTCCACAAACTGTGAGCTAAATAAACCTTGCCTCCCTCAATTTTCAGCATTGGGTATTTTGTCTCAGAAATGAGAGAAAAGTAACTGAGACAAGATATAACATAATTCAACATATATTTTGTCATTTTCATTAGGTAATGCCCATTTGCTTAATTTCTTAAGTTTTGGCTCAGTCTTATTAATTTTCATGTCACTTTTCTCTCTTGAGGATATTCTTATTTCTGAAACACTTCTCAGCTCAGGACTGATTGAAGAGATGGATGCTGAACACTGTGTTCCATGAGGATTTTTTCAATTCTCTGATCATGAAGGGCAGATACACTCAGACATTTGTCTGTCAGCAACTCGATTGTGATTCCTGTCTGAGGGTGAAGACTATTTGAATCATTTGAAGAGTTTATAGGATGTGTGTGTCTTTCCAAACTAAGAACTGAAATTAAACTGAGTATTTTGATTTTTCACACTAGTGAACTAGTGGCCAGTAGCCCTTAGAATATAAATAGATTAACTTGTAGGTGTTTTAGAACTCGGCATGGGGATGTAAAATATAGGGTGAAAAAGGGATACCTCTGACTGGGAGGTTTCTATTTTGAACTTCTTTAAAAAGTGAGCTTTTCATTCGTGAACAAGATCAAAGTTGAGGAAATACTTTGAGCTAGTTTTTAACCAGCTCCTGTTTAAATTTAGGCCCACGAAGTGTGGGAGCAGCTGCAGCCTGGCAGACTGCATCCCCCCTGCACAGATCGGACAGCACAGGTCTCTGTGGGACATGCCCAGTGTGGCACTTGGGTGTGGCCCAAGGTTTCACAACATCAGCATCATAGACATTTCAAGCTGAGTAATTCTTTGCTGAGGAAGCTGTTCTGTGCATTATGAGAGGTTTGGCCGCTTCCCTGGCCTTTGTTTTGTAGATGCCTTTATCCTACTCCCCTAGCTGCAACCACAGAAAATGTCTCCAAACATTGCTAAGTGTGTACGTGTGTGTGTGTGTGTGTGTGTGTGTGTGTGTGTGTGCATGTGTGTCTGTGTATGAAAATCATTCTCAACTGAGAACTTTCTAGTAGCTGGTTAATTTATTATTCTCTTTTACGCATTTCAGGCAAGGGAGTAGTGAGAAAGACCCATAGAAAGTGAGGTGGAGGTTGTTTTTGGCTTCTGAGACCACCGGAAGGGAGGGGAGGGAAAATGAGCATTTACTAAAACTCTGCGGTGTGGCAGATCTCTTCCACTTGTGCTTAAATTTATGTATTTATTTATTTATATTTATATTTTTTATTTTTTAGAGACAGGGTCTTGCTGTGTAGTTTAGACTGGCGTTGAACTCACTGTGTGCCCAGGCTGTCATCCAACTCAAGGCGATTCTCCTACCTCAGCCTCCTGAGTGCTGGGATTGCAGGTGTGCACAGTGCAGATGCATTAATAGAGAAGCTGAAGCGGAACAGCTGCAGATAGGGTTTCTGCATGTGGGCCACTCCGGACGAGCTCTGCCCCCAGAGGCTCGCTGGGCATGGTGTGCTTGCAACTGCTCTTGGGTTCTTTGGTGGAAGCAGGTAGGACCTAGGCAGGATGTCGATCAGCTTACTAGCCTGTGAATAAAGTAGGCTTGCAACTATTGTCCTACTTAACTGGTTTAAGATAAAGAAGATAAAACTCAGGTTAAGTAACTTACTGAAACAGTTATTATATAACCACTATTTGAATTCTTAACACTCATTTTTCAAACTTCACGTCCTTTTAGTATTTTCTGGTATGTTAGTAGGCAGGGTTATCTCGGCGCAAAGTTTGGAGAAAGGTGAAATCTTTTCTTCTTATTATTTCTGGGCTGTTCTTCTCTCCTTACAATTCCCTTCCCAGAGCCTCACTCAGAGCTTGTCCTTTCCCACATGAGCGTCCCGCAGGGCCCTGTTACCAGCCTATGACTGCTCATTCCCTGGAAGACAGGGCTGGTATTTCAGCTCTGCATGGCGGTGGCGTGGAGGTGACAAGGGCAGGCAGTGCAGGAACTTCCCGTAAGTCACGCTCTCAGCTGGATGCGCTTGGGGGAAGCAAACAGAGCACAAAGGCTGAAAGGAGAGCACCCACCTGGGAGGCTCTGAGGGCCTTACTTGTGGGCGTCTGAGGCCTGGAGGGGTCGCTATTGTCTGGTAGGGGAGATCAAATGGTCTTTAATTTTCTAGGAACTTTCAGATGAGAAAAAACAAAAGCAAGTCACACTTAGCCGCAAGCTCTCTTCCCCCTGTGGGGCTCTCACCACCGCTGCGCTGGTCGCTATCTGAGAATGAGGGAGACCCAGCTGCTAGATTTCTGGGTGAGGTCTCAACACAGCGCTGTAGTCTGTCCTGCTGTCCCTTTCCTTAGCTGCCCCTTGAAACGTGTAATCTGATTATGCCAGAGTAATGCTAATTTCAGTCATTTAAATAATCATTTGCCATTTATGCCAACTTGCTGTGTAACATGGTGATGGTGATTTTACATATCACTCAATATGTGTCACACTGGCCTCATAGAAGGTTTTATCTGACATGAACACTAAATTATGCTCGAGATTCCTAGACTTCTTGGTTTGTTGCTTATATGATATTGTGATTATTTCATAGCTTAAAAATTTAAAATATTGTTGTTGGAGAAAAAGAGCATACATCTCTTCCCCCTGGCCTTAGTATAACTGTGAAACTAACAGCTTTTTATGTCATTGTCACCTTTTGGTTCTCTACATTTTTTTATTGCATGATTCAGCTTTTCTTTCTTTCAGTGTTGGATATCACGCTTGGGTTCCTCACGTTAGAGAAGCGCTCTACTGCTGGATCACACGCTTGGACGCTAGCTCTTTTGATATATTTGAAAAATACTGTTTTAATTTATGTTTTAAAATGTTTATGTATTTGTTTTATTGAATCAGGCTGTTTATTTTTATATTCACCATGACTCTTTACTTACATGCATAATATTATATGAATAATCGCTCTTCTCACTTTTTTCCCATGGGAATAAAATCTTAAAGAATCCACACTAAATATTAGCAGTGACTATAGGTCATGCTGTTTTTAAACTTTCTTTATATTTTTTCACATTGCACTTATGTTTTAAATTACAAACATTTGTTACACTTATTTTCAGAAAACATTCTTTTACAGTGAACTTTTTCTTCAATATATCTGCATTTTTATGATTCTTTCAGTCTTTTAATTACTCCCTTGATTCTTATCTCTAGTAAAACACATGTAATGTTTTAAGACTTTGGTCATTTACTTTGAGGGTACAACCATAGATTTAATATCTTGTAACTATTATATGTTAAAAAGAAACCAATAAACAGACCCTGCATCAAAAATTTTTTAAGAGGACTGGAAATATTTCAATATGTATATTTGGCATTATTTATACTAATAATTTATCTGAGTTTATTGAAAAGAGAGTTTGTAGTATTACCTTTGTTTTTTTGGGTAAGAACCTTTCTGTTTCTATTTTAGATAGAAGGAAGCAAACTCAGGACCTTGCGTTTGCCACACAGGCCCTTGTGCCACTAAGCTACATCCCTCGCTCTTGTTTGACGTCTTGTACTGAGTAAATACTTCGAAGATACTAATACATAGTATCATGACTATTGGTATTCTCTTATTTGGTTATGAATATTTGTTCTTTCATAAAACAAAAAGAAACATAAGATAAAGTTTTTTTTAAAAAAGGCTGGAGATGCAGCTCAGTGCTAAGACTCTGGGTTCAGTTCCCAGTCCTAGAACAGAAAAGAAAGCAGAGAAGCTCATGGTGTAGCTCGGCGGTAGAATAAATACTGGCCTGGCATGTACTGGGTTAAAGAAAGCAGCCAACTAACCCGGAAACAACTGAGCACTAGGGAAAGCCTTTCTCTCCGTCAGTGAGTAGGCACCCTCTCCACTCCAAGGATCCCGAATAACGTGGGCCGGGGCCTCAGCCTTAGGGTGTGCTTCTCATCTTCTGTCTCTTCACTTTGATTTTATTTACCTTTCACTGTAAGGGGCTCCATACTATTGTATGGAACCAGGAAGGCATGGGAAATGTTAAGCTTTTGTTCCGATATACCAATCTTCGCACAAAAAAACCAGTGCTGGCAGAACGCTTCATGGGAAAGCAGGAGGAAAGAGCTGCTGTTTTTTTGTTTTTTCCGCATAGTGTTGCACCGACCTTCTGCAGTGCCTTGTGGAAACAGTTGTCAAAGGCAGGGAACCCAGCTGTCCTCTCTGCCTTGTCTTTACCACATAAAGAATGACAAAGTTTTAGTTTGCGGTTCAATTTTAGGTTTCTTAAAAGTGGTGCAGGGAGAGAGAGAGGAAAAAAAATGGAGGGTGAAGCTAAGAGCGGCCTAAGGTTTTACCCCCGCTCTGCAGACATTTTGGAAAGCACAATTTTGCAATTAAAAATATTTCCCTTTAAGTTAAACTGCAGCGCTGGTCTTTGCACCTGTCTCCCTTAACCGCTGAGAACAATCCCATGAAGATAACATGAATGATGGCTTTAAGTGTTTATCTCTCGTGTTCCACAAGTGGGGATGGAAACAGCCGCCTCCTGTCAGGTTTGCTTGCCAAGTTTTAGGCAGATTTTTTTTAAAAAGCTGATTGGAGGACTGTTCATGACTTTTGATGCAGTGATCAAATTTGCCACTAGACAGAGCTGTTTGTCTTATTTTTAACAATCGCATAGTTCAGAACTTACAAGAGAATTACAGCCAATGACAAAGGAAATTGTAAATGATAATTTTTTTATGAGCTGGACAGTTTTAAAGAATACACTTACTGCTGGGTGTGCGTAATTTCTAGGTTGCTCAGTGTCATTGTCACTTGGGAAGCTGCCACTCAGCTTTCAAATTTTCACTCCTCACCAGGAAGACTTCAATAGCTAATAAAGAATAATCAGAGGGTATTATGAAATTTGCTCATTCTTTTATATTACAGTAACCAAAGTCAGAGTGACATCTTAAGTCCTAAGGTTTTCTGGAAACTTCTTGGTAATTTATTTCTTCTTTTCTCTAAAACCAGCCTGTTATAAGATTAAATTTTGAAATTAAATGTATGCTATGCTACCATAGATACTGTATGTTTTATTTGTACAGAACTTTTTTTTTACATAGATGTGGAATATGTTGGAGAATTTTAAATTACTCCCATTCACACTAAGTTCATCCTGAGCTTAATTCACAAAGCCTTGAATCTGCAGGTTTGTTTAAATCTCTGGCCTTAGGAGGATTTTGGGTGCAGGATCCAGAAACAGGGCCTTAATCTCTACACACTTTAGTTGCCTTTACTCTTTAAGGCATTCAGCCCTGTAGTGCCCCCAACTACAACGCTGGCATTCACACTGGGTTTCTAGACAAATAGCATCAGAACCCCCCGGGAAATTTTGAATAATACAAACTCTTTGGCCTCACTCTAGAGCACCTGAGGCAGCAACTCTGGGCCTAGAATGCTGTAATCCGTGTTTCAGTAGTTTTTCACGTGATTCTGAAGCACATAACATTTCAGATTTGTTGATGTCTTTCAAATGAGAGCAAGAAAACAGATTGGAGGAAAAGATGGACGTAAGAGCAACAATATGTACAGCAGTAAGAAATGTAAGAAAATGTTACTGTGATTAGTGATCTCTAAGAGAGAGAAGAATGATATGAAAGGTACAATAGAACTCCTGGAAATTAAGCATATGGTAAATATTTAGTTAAAGCACCTTGATATAAAAAAAGAGAAAATAAAAAAAAATCTAAGATACGATTGTTTATTTTGAGGTAACATGAATAGCCACGGCCTGGAACACAAACATAGATTCAAGTTAACAACACATGCTCTGGAAGGATGCGGTTCCTTAAGGACGTGGCTCTCAGAGGGCACAGTTCCTACTGTGAGGAGACTATATAAGTCTCTTAGGGCCCCAAATGGAAAAGGGCAGGGCTATCACATGAGTGAACTATAAAACAGAAGGTAAACCTTCTGCAAGACGCAGATACCATCTTACTTATTTAATGGAGGCCAGAAGTCCGTTAAGCCTAACACTCACTTTAGGGTTTTACCCAATAGTCACACAAAAAATGCTAAGCTAGACACAGAGGACAATAATAAACAACTCTTTTTTTTTGGTGGTACCAGGGATTGAACTCAGGACTTTGAACTTCCCAGGCAGGTGCTTATTCCACTGAACTATATCCCCAGCCCCTAGTAAACAACTTGTTATCCAGGGATATAACTCTGGCACAGCACCTGCCTGCAAGGATGACGTGAGTTTGATTCCCAGTACAAAAAACCCCTCCAAAACATAAATGACTTTTTAAAGGAGCCTAAAATAATGTAATGGAAGTTAGTGTTTTTAATTTATAAAACTATCTCTCGACAAGGTCATTATACTCCAATTAGTAAAACTCAAACAACCTTTAAGCTCTTTAAATACAAATTTGACCTCTTTAGAGAAATTTCATGTCACAAATACTTAAGTTATTTAAAATTTCTTACAAATGTAACTAAATTATAAATTCAGTAGGCAGATTTGAGGGTAAAATTACAAGAAGCACCTAGAAAGAAAAAATTCAAAGAGATGAGGAAGAAAGACTAGGTAAAAATTTTTAAAAGATTAATGAAAGACTTCTAAGAGCTACATAGGATTTTCACAGAGACATGGGATACATTATCAAGTAGACAGTGTAAAAAATTTCCCAGAGTAAAGAGTGAGTCCCTTGATTGAAATAGCCCACCCAGTCACCAGTCATGTAAAAGGCACACGGCAAGGCACCCTATGTGAAAGTTCAGAACACTTGGTAAAAGAGATGACCCTAAAAGAGGTAGTCAAAATGTCTCATAAAAAGGAAAAGGCAAATCAAAATGAGACCTGAATTCTCACTAGTAACATTGCAAATTTGAAAACAACAGTACAGAACCTTCAAAAATGGAAGTGAAAATAAATTTTAATCTAAAATAAAATATTCAGTACATTGAGAATATAGAACATTTCGACACTTGCACTGTACTTTTCTTATGATATAACTAAAATACACACTTTAAAGTCAAGCAACAAGAAGACAAAGCATTAGGAAACACTGGCTCAACACAAGATGATGAAAAAGGAAATTCTAGGATAAACTTATGTAGCAAGCCCAGGAAGCCACCTGTCAGACCATTGATGCAGAAGGATGGAGTGGGGTCTTCTGGGAAAAAATTGGAACTCTTTGATTATCCTATATGCTTGGAAAAGCATATATCTTATATACTTGAAAAATAGTATCAGCAAGCAATTGATCATAGTAAACTAAGCAAATTAAAAATGAGGCAGATTTCACCTTTAGGAGAAAATATAAATTATACATGAGGAAACATAATCCACATAGTACAGTGATTAGCTCAGCAATGAACATTTTATATGATTGTACAAATATAATTGCACACTTCCATTTTAACCAAAAACTGCAAAACAAAACAAAGCAAAGCAAAACAAAACAAAAACAATGGCTGCCAGATTTTATTGCATAGAAAATAACAGAATCAAACCACATTAAATAAAAGGAAGTTTAAAACATAATTTGAATTGATTTTGTGCCAGTTGGTAGTTCTGCGTTCAGAATTTCAATTCAGCCAGCTTCAGTTGGGAGTCAGAATAGAGCATATTTGAGATAACCAAATTGGTCTCAACTAGCGTAGAAAATTCTGTTGACTCACACAGGTTCCGACCATGGGTCCTTGAACCCGCAGCCTTGACATCACCTATGACCTGGTAAGAAATGCACATTTTGGAGGCCTGTCAAGCTTTGAATAAGAAACTCTGAGTTAGGTGCCAAATGACACTCCGCTCCCAACACACACTGATAATTGAATCTAGCCTTTGCAGTGAGCTACAGAGATGCTTAGCCCAGTCCTTTTAAAATTTTAGTTATTTATTATTTTTCTATTTTCAGACTTACTGTGTCACTAAACAGCCCAGACTGGGCTTAAATTAGCAATTCTCCTGCCTCAGCCTCCCAAAGTGCTGGGATTATAGGCATGTGCCACCACTCCTGGCTAGCAATTTTTTTCTTTTTTTCTCTCTTCCTTTCTTTCTCTCCTTTCTTTCTTTCTTTCTTTCTTTCTTTCTTTCTTTCTTTCTTTCTTTCTTTCTTTTTCCTTCCTTTTCTTCTTTCCTTCCTTCCCTCCACCCTCCTTTCCTCCATCCATCCCTTCCTTCCTTTGTTTCTTTGTTTCTTTTTTTCTCTGTCTGTTTTTCTTTTAAAGAAGTCTTCTTTTTTTTAAAATTTTATTTTAAAGACAAAAGAATGGAGACATATGAACCAGAAAAGCCATAAACAATACAGAAAATACAAAGTTATACAGAATATAGTAGGAAATTAGAAGTGGATGTTGTATTACATAGTTATCTTCACATTAGTTAACACAAAAACATTAAAGGAAATACCAAATTATAGATAAGATAGTAGGGAATTTGCACTGGATGCTGTATAATATAAAGTTATCTTCACTTCTGGTAATACAAAAACGATTGAGGAAATACAGAATTATAGAGAACATAGAAGGGAATTAGCTCTGGATGCTGTCCTACATAATGTTACCTTCATCTTTGTTACTCAGGTTACACAGATGATGGCCCTTTTGATCAGTTCGTTTTTTCTCCTCCCTCATCTCCATTGCCCTACCACTCAATCAGTCATCTTCCCTGTGATAATAACTGTACTCCTGGGT
>PVLD010029399.1:0-18131 GCA_004027595.1 Dinomys branickii
GACTAAATTTGCATGTCTGTATATGGGTCCATACATCTACAATTCGAAGATATCAATGGATAAAGCAACAACTACTGTTGAGACCATATCACCTTGTCTATAGATTAGTTGTGATTGTACTATTTTCTATGATAATGGGTGTCTGTTTGTCAATATGTTTTTGTACTTTTATGTTTCTAAAATAAAAAAAAATAAATAAGTTAAAAAAAAAAAAAGAAATTAGAGGCAGAGCTAATACAGCTAATGGAGTTAAACCAGGTAAAATAGGTGTTTTATTTTTGCTTTTCAGGTGATGTTGAGATATATTAGAGGACTTTCCATATACCAGTTATAATTTATCTCTAGATGTCCCTCCAAAGCCTCATAAACTCCCAAGCGCAGCTTTGGGGAGGTGACTGGGTCACGAGGGCATGGCGCTCATTGGTGGGTCAGTGCACTGATGATTTGGGAGGTGATGGTGGGAGGAGGCGTGTCCCCGGGGCTGTGGCCTGGAAGGGTCTATTTCCCTCCCACCTTCCTTGCTCCCTGCTTCCTACTGCCATGCCAGGAGCAAGCCTTCTCTGCAATGCTCCTCTGCTACACCGCCCCACCTTGGAGCCAGCCAACAATGGACTAAAACCTCTACATATTGTGGGCCAAAGTGAACCCTTCTTCCTTACAGTTGTGGATACTGAATATTGTGTCTCAGTGACAAGAAAGTGAATAAAACACCTAAGATAATAAGCTCATAATGAAGAAAGGTTTATCTGGACTGACCTGTTGGTTTTCAAGGTTTTAGTCCATGGCAGTTGGACCTGTGGCAGCACAGTATGTCATGGTGGGAGCTGTGGCAGAGGAAGCTGCTTACCTCCTGGAAGATGGAAAGTGAAAGAGAGAAAGAGGGAGAGATGGGGCCCCAATATCTCTTCGATGTTTCACCCCCAGGAACCTCACTTCCTCCCTCTAGATGCCACCTTTTAAATGTTCTACCCCTTTCAGTAGTAGATGGGCTGGTGACAATACCTTCAACACATAGGCCTTTGGAGACCCTTATTCAAACCACAGAATAAGAGCTAAACGTATTTGTAGATGAGGGAAGCACTACCAGCAGAAATGGCATAAGTGGAAATGAACGAACTACCAAGAATAAATGATAGAATAAAATGCTGGTG
The DNA here is from genome assembly GCA_004027595.1 of Dinomys branickii. Lineage (NCBI taxonomy): Eukaryota > Metazoa > Chordata > Mammalia > Rodentia > Dinomyidae > Dinomys > Dinomys branickii. Next base: position 1,152 of record PVLD010029399.1, read on the forward strand.
AAAGGGAGCAAAATCAGGGCTCTGGACCTAGAGGATACGGTATGCTGCAGGTAATAAAAACATGCTTATTTGGGAATGAGATGGCACCAATGAGCTTATCACTGGGCGCACTAGAAGATGCATGGAAATGAGAGTAGGGAAGCTGAAGGTTCTTGCAATGATTGTCCTGAATCTCACTTGGAGAGAAGGAGGGGGTCAGGATGTGTGAGAGGGTGTGAACAACAGCCGCAGAGAGGAGGGCAATGGTAGTTCAACTACGGATGATTAGCATATTGAGTGGCAGTACTGAGAAGCACTGGGTGGGGCTAGAGAACAAGAAATCCATGAACCACGGGTGTTAGCTGAGGAAGTGTTTCACTTGAGGATAAGGCAATGCTGGTGGCTAAAGTAGATCTGAGAAATAGAATGTGGAAAGGGAGTCAATAGCACTTGATCAAAAAGAATTAAGCATTAACTGTTCCTTTCAATAAACTAACAGACATCAGCAGTACAGTTATCCTAGGTATCCTTGTATGTACATATCTGTATTTCTGCCCTTCCTTCTTTCTTTCTTTTCTCCTTTCCCTCACCCCAGCTGTTCCTTCCCTTTGAGAGGTTTCTTTCCCTTTCACAACATCTACTGTGCCTTTTGGGTTTTATTTACTCTTTCAGGTTCTCACACTAGGGAGATAATATGATGTTCACACATGCGGATTTAATTTATTTCACTTATGAGCACGGTCTCTAGTTGCATCCATTTTTAAAATAAAAAAACCTATATAGATCCAAAAAATAGCACTTGATTACTATGAGAAGTCAACACAGAAAATGCTAGTGAAGACCGATGCCAGGAGTTCCTTGCCACTGATACAAAATGTTTCTGTGGGGAGGAGGAGGTATATAAGATGACAGCATTGATTTATGACATTTTAAGTCTGAGTTAAAAAAAAAAAAACAGATGTAGCAGACAATTCAAAACGTTGGATTAAAGCTCAGAGAGGCTGATGTAAGTCGAAAGTCCATAGGAAAGAGTCAAGCGTGAAGATAAGAACGCGGACGAGAGCTCTGTGTTAAACCCTGTGGAGCCGAAGAGTGAGAACGGCAAGATCTCAATCCATAGCCGCATCTGGGATGGGAGAAGAAAGGGAGTCGGCAAAATGCAGACATGAAGAATTTAAAACCTTGTTTCAAGTAGAAATTTACAGTGCTCTCGCTCTCTCTCTCTGTAAATTCCCCAAACCCAAATGTTTCGCAAGGGGAGCTGCTGTTTTTGTCCATACCCTGCACATTTGCATCCCTAACAGACATCTTGCAGAGTGCTCTGAATGGCCCTAATCCTTTCCCACATTTCAGAAGATGAGCCCATTCACAGAAGCACACTAAGTGAAAGGGGAATTTCTGCAAATGGTTTATAATAGGCACATTCTTGGGTGATAAAGCGCACTGAAAATTCCTAGACTTGTGTATGCAAGAACTGCGTGGTTACATTTGGATGGTTAAAAGAAAAAAAGAAACATGGAGTTGCTGTAGTGAAGTCTTCAAATTCTTACTTGAAAATTAGAAAGATGACATTTCTGTTCCGATTCCTTTGAAATAGATAACTGCACTGTTAGATTCTCTCAGAAATTCATTGTAACCTAAGAGTCTTTCACAGTGGCTGTCTTTTCAAAGGAATCTGACAAGTAGGTAAGACACACTATTATTCTATCTATCTTGGATGAGCTCCTTACAGTACAAAAAACTCTGCTTACTCAGGGTTGACATGCTCTTGAAGCTGTTAGTAACAATCTAATCGTGATTATCTTCCACCCTCAATGGCCTCAAAGCCAAAATGCTTAGATCAAGGATCAGTAGAGGGGATGGAAGTGGAAGTAGGAATTGTATTAATTCCATAAAAGAAACTTTTGAAATGTACGGGCTCTGAAATCTCTCTTTCTTTCCCTCTAAACTTTCCTGCAAACAGAGACAATATACATTTACCTTAGGACACAACCTGATAACTGTTTAAAAGAACTTATATGTTAATCACAGATTTTTTTGCAGTCAATGATCTAGAAGGATCTAATATTGTTTGTTACAGCTATCTAGCAGTTCCTGTAATAGGCTGCTTTCTGGGTTCAGAAGGAAATCTTAGCCACGTATTAGGATGATTCTACTTCTCCATTGGGTTCAGCTCTGTTCCATCCTATTTTCACTGCCATGCATGGCTGAAAGGACCAGGCTTTCCAGATGATTACCATACTTATCTGTTAAATGTCTCTTTACCTTTAATCATGTTCATGTAAATTTTATTTTATGTCGTATCAGAATGAGCTCTGAAAAGAATCAGTTGTTAGTGTGCTTCATTCATTTACTCAAAAAATTTGTTGAAAACCAGTAGAGGGCAGAAATACAATAATGACAAGAAGAAAAGTTTGTCAGGAGGACAGACAGTCAGAAGACATACAAATATATAACAAAAGAACTTGACCTTCCTGTAATGCCAGGAGCGGTTATGCTGTGGAAGTGATAGTGGAGGAGAGAGGCACAATGTAGAGAGACAGGAAGGTAGGTTAATCTAGACAGAGGAAGCAGCATATGCATTAAGGGTAGGAGTGTAAACGTGGATGCCAGGACAGGCACATGGCATGGCTGAAGAGCGGAGAGAAGACCAGCATGGCAGAAGCCTAGAGAATGGTTATGAAAGCTGGGATAAGTAGCAAGGATTAAACTATGCAGGTTCTTACTGGCCACTTTTAAGTTTTAAACAATGGTTTTTAAACCTAGCAAAGGCAGGATTCAATTTGCATTTCAGTCAACTCTGGCTTTGATGTAAACATTAGATGGGTGGAAAAATGGCGCATGTAAGGAAATGAAACAGACCTCTATCCCCTCGGTTCAGAAACAATGGTAACCCAGACTGGGATAATGAAAGTGGAAGAGGAGATGAACTGAGGGGCTGGGGAGACACTTTGGTGGTGATTTGGAGACAAAATGGACACAAAGGTGGAATAAGAAGATATAATGTCAGGGATGTTGCATATATTTTTGGTCTAAGAGACAACAGGAATGATGGTGACGTTCTTTGTAATGTGGACACCAGAAAAGACACTGTTTTGGAGGAAAACTAGGTTTACTGAGTATGGCTGTAGAGTGTAAAGTAACTTTGATATTTCTGACTTTGAAAGTGTTTACTGGCTGCCCATTGCCTGAAGAGTTAAGTAAATCTCTTCAAGCTGGATTTGTAAAACCCTGGTGACCTCCATTCCACTCTCCTCTTCTGTTATACTTGTGTAGACTCTATCTTTCAAACACTCTGAACTAGCAGAAATGTCCTGAAAGCCTCAAAGTATTTCATATTCTCTTAACTGTAAGGATCATCTGACTTTTGCTGGGCGGACCTTTCCATGTACTTCCCTTCTTAGCCACTTCCCTGTTGCTTGAACAAGCATGGAGCACCTGAACCTTAAAGGAGGGAGAGATTTATTTTGATTCTCAGTTATTAGGGTGTTCAGTCCATGGGCAACTGAGTGACTTAGCCGGACCCTGTCTCAAAATAAAATAGAGATGTAGCTCAGTGCTGCCCTTGTGCTGAAAAAAAAAAGAACTTATGCAATGGTGACAGTAATATCAATAACAGAATAATACTGACCTAGAGAATTAATCAGGCTTTGTTTGCCTGCCAAATCAAACATAGAAACTCCAGTTAAAAAACCACATCTTTCATGAGATTCACTGACTATCATTTTAGAATGACCGTGAAGTAAAAGTCAAAGTCAATATTAAAAAACAGCATTTAAAAAAAAAACAACAGGAATTCTTTCCTGATTATAAAAACAGTACATGTCCACTAAGAAAAATACAGAAATGCATAAAAGTAGAAAATATAAATAAACTCATTGCCAAAAAAGAGCCATTTTTAATATTTTATTTGTACATCTCCCCAGTCTTGTTTCTGTGCAAGCACATACATTCTAATAGCTTTCCTCGTGGAGGAAAGCCTGATTCATGCCAAACTAGTATGATGGTTAAAAGCTACCAAATGGACATTACAGTCATTTTGTGTTACAAAATATGAAGAGGTTTCTGAGTTCTCCCCAGGGCCTGCAGCTGCACTTCTTTAAGAGGCCAGAGGACCAGCCACTAGCAGGGTCACCTTGGGCAGGCCTGCTGTCCTCTTTCTGATGCAGAAATAAACGCCCTTGGCAGCTCTGAGAGTCAAGAGGAAAGGGAGGGGGTAAAGGAGCACACTTCGTCCTCAAGGTTGTCGCATTATGCTCAGCGCAGATTTCAATTTCAACAGGCACCTTGCTGTGATGGTTATTATTCAACAACTGGGACTTACTGCCTCAACTGAGTCATACTTTGAGTCGGATTTGGTTTTTTATAGTATATACCTCCCTAAAGAGTCTGGTGGGGAGCGCAGATGGTTGCCAACAAAGTACTTAGCCATTTCTGGGTTTCCAGGACATAGTACCTTCTAAGTGCACGTTAAATGTATAGTCTCACTAACACCACACGCATGTCATGAGATGAAGGGGTCAAATGGGGACTGCAAAGTACATGGTCCAGGCAAAAGAAAAGGATGTGATTCTAGCCACACAGGATGCCACTATACCAACTAAGAGATCATCAAATTATATACACACATACAGTTTGTGTGTGAACACACACACACACACACACACACACACCCATTTACATGCGTACAACTGAAAAAGTAAACTTTGGACCCAGCACATTAGTTGGCATTGTTTTTCTTTTATTTTCTAGCAATGTTCAAATCCCAAGTATGTTTCCTTTTGTTTTCATATGGCTTTATAAAATGACAGCACCTTAAATCATTGGGCAAAGTTGACTTCTAATATGTCAGCGTGGTTTGTTAATTATTAGACATCTTTTCCCCAACGTGCTCATTTGTTTTCTTATTATCCTCTTGGTTACTTGGCTGAGGAGAAATGTCACCGTAATTGGCTGTGAATTTCTCAGTTCAGTTTTGAAGGCAACATGAATAATGCCCACATTTCCCCGGCCTTGTGTGAATCTGCGCCTCGTCCAACCATCTGCTTGTGCTTAGGTTTAGCAGTTTGCGTGCACTTTATTCATGGCCCTCCATCCCTACTTGCTTTCTGACTCTGTGAATGACAGTGAGTTCTGGGGAAATCTCAAAAAGAAGATGAGACACTAAGCAGCAAACCGTTTCGTCTCTTTCCTTCCATACAATTCAGTCACCCTTAAGTGCATCACAGTATGGCCTCACTTTCCTCACTTTTCCTTTTCATCCAGGAGGTTGTTGAAGACTTGGGGGCGTCAGTTGTAGGGATGTACCTCTGTGCAAAAGCCCTTGGTTCAATGCCCAGTCCCCCACCCCCCCACACACAGCAAGAAGAAAAGCGAAGAAAAGAAACTCAATTCTAGGGAGGAGGCTCTATTCAGAGAAGTCAGAACTTTCTCAGATTTCCTTTATCCCAAGAGTCAGAGAGAACTACTGCCTATGAAATGTGGGTCAAGTGAACAGGTCTAAGATACGTGTTTGCCATCAGCATCGGGGCCGTTTGACCAGAGCTGAGAAGCACTGGTTCTCCCAGGGTAGTTATGGAGCACAGAGGCCCAGTGGTCCACTTGGGGTTTTCTTAGTCAGGTTATCTGAGATGTTATTAAATTTTCTCCTTCATTGCCCTGTTTATGTTGTTACCTTCATTCCCTTGGAATAGTAATTTTAAAAAATTATAGGTTGTTATTTTTATGATTAGTCCTCCTTTTGCTCTAAAATGTAAGTGACTTTCATGCCATCATTGGCTTTGTAGAATAGCAGAATGTGCCACCCCAGAATTTGTCACTTTGGCACAGAATTGTTTTGAGCTAAAGTCATTTAAAAAATAGCAGATGCAAGAAGGACGTTCTGACTTTTCTTCTTCTTGAAAACAGGAGGTAAAACTGCATGTAAAAATGGCAGGAAGGAGAGCAGAATTCTTATCATTCAGAGATGGGAAATGAGGGCCCAGAGAATGTGTACAAAAGCAAATCTTGTTAAACTAACCCTTGTCTGCCGAGTTACTTTCCCGCAATTAACTGCCCTGGCCCAAATCTTTAGTCTTGTCATTATTTCACAATTTATTATTGTTTGACCCACCTGACGTATAAGCTTTTGATTCTTTGGGTCTTCATTTTTCTAGCAATTTTTTTCTAGCAAAATTTAATACACAAAGTTTATATATTATTCTATTGTTAATCTGTTCTTTGGTAATCTAAATGCCCCAGCCTGAACCTGTGATATGCAGAGGAAAGACTTTTTCTTTCCCTACAGGTACTGGTTGAATAATCTTATACTCACAGAGAATTGTTTTCATAACAAATGCAGGTTATAATCTTATGTGTAAAGACTTTGGTTCACATTAAACAACTTAAAAATTTCTTTCTGATTAAGGAAAGGAATGAATCTCTGTAGTCATCCTCTCAGTTTTGAAATATTGGTAGATGTATTTTTTCTGTTTACTTTTCCTTTACTTATCATATTTTCAATCTGAAAGTGAAAATTATATGTAATTTTATGTACAATATGTTTAAAGTATGAGATAGTTAGAGCTAAATGACATATGTTTTATTTCAAATGGTTTTTGTGTATGATAGGAGCACTTAAAATCTACTCTCTTGGCAATTTTCAAAAATACAATACATTGTCATAAGCTATAGTCACAGTGTTGTGCAGTGGCTGTCTTGAATTTGTTTCTGTGCTCCAACTGGAATTTTGCTTTCTTTCAGCAACATCTCCTCGCTCTCACCTGACCATTAATAGATATTAAATAATGTAAAAAGTTTATACCAATTTTATTGTGTGCCTCTAATCAATGCACATAAGACTTTCATACTAAACACAAAGTAAACCAAATCCCTGGACATGAAGATTACGTTACCCAAGAAGATATTTATAGAATATTCTATGATATGTTCAGATTGCCTCTGGGGACCAAGATACGTTGCAAAAATAATTTTTTTTTAATTTTGGAAAAATGTATTCTCAGCATCTCTCGTAGGGCAGAATACTGATTAAGACAGATACAGTTTTTGCTCTCATTTACCATAGACTCTATCAAGGTTGTTTCCTTTAAAACTGGAACTATATTTAACTAATAGTATGAGAAAAAACATAGGACAATGTAAGAAACTTATACTAAGGGAAAAATTCCAGGTTATACTTCTATAATTAAAGACAATCAAGAAGATAGGTTTTTGAATTTGGAAGTCTTTCATTGCTATAGGTGCCTTATAACCAACACAAATTCAGTTGTTTCCAGTGCAGAGAACAAAAACAGTGTTCCACCAAAGGCCATCCAAGTTAAGTCTAAAATGTAATGCAGCCTTTGTGTCTAGCTTTTTTATGGTTGCTTTTATCCTCTACCTTGAGATTAGGCTTCATTCCAGGGCTTCTCTGCTCACATTTCTTTGGCCTTTTCATTTTTATTATTAAACTTGCTGCTATTTAATCACATGGTAATTGGTTCCTGTCAGCTCCCAGCCCAGATGGCTGAGTGAATATCTATTTTACTTACATATGAAATATCTAGCAACTGTGTGACATATAATTTTCTCTGAGCAGTAATTGGTGTGACAGATTAATGGTCAGCTCGTAACACCCAACTGGACTAAATCAGATTGGTGCTGGGTGTGGAAGGCCCACCTGAGGTTTGTTGCCAACAACTTAAAAGGAGAACAGGATGGGAAGATGGTGTCTTGTTGATTCTCCTGGAGAAGCCTATCATGCTGGTTTTTCTGATATGAACTCAGCTGTTCTTACTGTTGGAAGAGTTTGGGTCCTTGCTATTGCTGAGGATGGCTTTGGTTCTTTTAGGGGCAGCTCTTGTCCTTATCTTGAACATCACTACCTGGCTCCAATGCAGGTACCTCAGCTTGCTGGCACAGATCCTTTATCCCATTGGCGTGGACTTTCTAGCTTCCATCACTGACCTTTGGGCCTTCCCAGTGTAGATACTCGATGCAGACATACATGATCATTGTCCTGGGCTCTAGGCCTGCAGCTGAACTCATGGAGGACATTGCCATGGGGTCTAAGTCTTCAGCTGGACTCATGCAGGACATTGCCATGGGACCCAGGCCCTCAGCTGGATTCTTTGAGTCTCTAGTGTGTGGACAGATCTCCTGCACTCTTTTGCATTTGACTCTTTGGGTGAATATTATAAAACAATATGTGTCCTATGTTAAAAAATCTATTCCTTTGTAAACCCTGAATACAGCAACTGATGAATGAACAGAAAAGCAAAATCCATGAGTCAATCAGAAAAGGCTGAGCTTCTGGTTGTTGTATAGTATGTAAATGATGCTTACACCTGCTTGACTATTGTCTATTAAATTATGATCAGTGAAGATCCAAGAGCTCTTATTAGTTGATTCATAAAGAGTCCAAGGATCATGTAAGTCTGGCAATCATGGAATTAAATGAACTTAATCATATTTTGTTTTTGTATTCCTCAAAGCTTTCAATATCTTAACTTGCATTTGATTCTCTAAGGGAGGAATACTGTGCTTAGAATTCTAAAGATTGTTTTGATGTAGAAACTTTTTCTTTTAGGAAATACTTGAAATTTCATGAGATATAGCTTGGAAAATTCTTACTCTGATATAAGGTTGGGCATATTTAGTGACAGATTACAGAGCTTTGCAATCCAGTTTAACAGTTACCAAGAAGTAGCATACCTGGGTCTGATTAAAAAATTATCTCAGGAGAGCCCCAAGGTAGAAACTTACCAGATAGGTTGTGTTTTAGCTCTTTGAGACTGGTAGATTTGTGTGCAAAACTCCTTTTGGCCACAGCAACGGCCTTTCCATCCTGTGAGGGAAGAGAGAAATAAATGATCAATGATCTCTGCCTGGGTCCTTGCAGAGCTGACACATTGGCCATATTGTACCCGACCCCAGGTTTTCTATCATCTTCTACTTTCATTCTATAGAAAATCCTTACACTGAAATCACTATTTTTGCCTTAAATGGAGCTGTTGAACTTGCTCCCACCAGTCAGGAATACCGTATCAGCTGTATACTGCACAGCCAGTTCTCTGAGATGAAGGGAAGATGTTCTCCCAGTATTTGGAATTTATGCTCAGAGTCCAGGTCCGTGCTCAGTGGTTGCCTGTTCAGGGATCTCTGTCCACTGGGTCCCTGCAATATGGGTGTTCTTCCCTTTTAAATCTAAACACAAGACCTTCTGAGAAGCAGTACTGAACTGGCAAGAGTGTCCACCTGGCCTCTTGTACCAGTCAGTGATTTACTAGAGAAACAGATATAACACAAGGTCTATAAATGTATAAGAGATTATAAGATTGGCTTATCATAGTCACCCACACAGTCAGATAAGGAAGACTGCAGAAGGCATATGCGCACTGGAGAAAGAAGGTTTCCATCCAAGGTCTGGAGTTCTCCGCAGTGTCCGTTCATGTCCATATCAGGAAGCTGGCGAGCCTGAAAGGGGAGGCTATGGAGTCTACACTGGAAGCTTGAAGTATCTGGGGCAGATGCTGAGGAGTCTGTGTTAGAAGGCTGAAGAGTCTAGACCGAAGCTGAAGGCCTGCCCTGGAAGCCAGGAGATGAAGTCCGAGCTGAGGAGGAGACTGGAGCTCCTCTGAAGAAAGAGCAGGCCAGTCCTTCCTCATTTCCCCTCTCTACCATCTCTGCGATGAACTGTCCTAGGGTGCGTCCTCTGTACCCTAGGGTAGGCAATCACTGAGTCTATTGAGTTAAGCTTCTAAACTTCTCAAGTTGAAGCAATCAGTCAACCATTACACTTCCCCTCCTACAGACGGTCCTAATGGCTACTTGCAGAGAAGCTCCCTCAGTAGAGAGCAAATCTTTGACTTGGTCCCAGTTTGGCTCCCATTTGGGAATTTCCTATCTCTCCTGCTGATGCAGGTCTTGTTGCAACTTTGTGGGACTCATATCTTCCAAGAGCTATGCTCACCCAGAACAGGGTGGCCACTGAGTCAAAGGGTGCCAACTGCTTCTGTCCAGGCTGTGCAATGCCACTCTCCTCTCCCACGACCTGGTGAGAGTGTTTTTGCCACCTCTCCAGAGTAGAATGAATTTGTATATTATTGTTTAGATAAAACTTCATCTCACACTAGTATAAATCTTCATAAACCTTCACTTGCTTCCATCTTGATTTTAGTCTGCCCAAATCTAATCTAAATCTCTTCTACAAAAGTAGAGTCATTTAACAAGCCAGAAAGCATCAATTGTCATAGAGGGGTTGCAGAATGACTCTCCCTTTTCCAGCAGGACCCTGTATCTCTTGGAAGTTGCTAGTGATGGAGTCTGCACTGGGATACATTGACTTCTTTTGATGTAGACCACTTTTGCTTGGAGCTTTAAACAGAGAACACCACTGTTTTCCCATAAAGTTGAAGCTTCATTTCATTTTTTCTTTTAAATCAAACATAGAAGCTTTCCAGACAAAAATGATGGCTTCCTCAAAGTGTTTGAGATGTCCGAAGGGTTTCTTCTTATCATAGCATTATCCCAAGAACATAATAAAACATTTCCTGTGCCACACACAGTGTGCCATATGAATTAGATGCTCTCAGTAAACTTGGATTCATTTTATTTCCTTTGTCACGTATCTTTCACAAGGAAAATGAATATACGTTCGTCTCCAGGATCCAGTTTTCTGTACCAGAAACCTAATATTCCTCTGTTAGAATTCTAGCAGTTGTAAACTGTAAATTAAACTCTTCTACTGGTAACTCTGATGATAGTAAAGAAGTTGGAAGTTTCTTATTTGAACTATGATTTTAAAACTCTGAATAACAATAGACGATCCAATCTGAATAGACTATTTTCTTCCCTGTGTCTCATTGGCATGGTGTAGAGTTTTATACTTTCAGCACTCCCAGTACTTACATTTCAATGGTTCATAATCTTTTCTTTCTGTGAAGGAGGCAAACAGGATTCTTGATCCTGATTACCTGGATTAATACTGAAAAATCTCTTCAGGCTGACATGCCAGGGAAATTGAAAAAGTTTCCTCCTTATTTGCAATGACTAAACCAGTGAGGCTGGAACAAAGGAGTCATCGCTGTGATAATCATCTCAGCTTCTTGTCACTTAGAGTCTAATTAAGTAAATGACAGCCGAGCCTTTGTCAGTTGACAGCAGATATGGCTTTGCTTTTTATCAGCCTGCGCATCATGCAGCCTTTAAAATTCTCTTTTTACCTTTTCCTTTGCCCGTAAATATGAAGGGTGTGGGAGTCGAAAAGAGTAGGCTTAGGATGGGGATGTGGCTCAATTTTAACTTGTCAGGAACCTTGAGCACCCGAGTGCTGCGGGGGCTTACCATTCAGGAAGATGTTTTTAAGGACTTTTCCCCCTCATTTCCACTTACGTTGCTGTCTTCAAAGCACATAGCTTCCGTTTAAACAAGAAACATATTCTTTAACTAGAAACTAGTTGGGGAAAAATAGGTGCTTGAAAACAGGGATGTATTATCTGTTTTTGAAAGATGTAGGAGTCTGTTCTCCCCCTTTGCAGGCCCTGTCTTGACATGAGTGTTTCTGCACCACTCAGGGGTATGAGATGTCATTCTTTTAATCAAGGAAAAAGCTCTTAACTTAAAGAAGGATGCAGGCCAAGGGTACATCAGAGAGGCAGTCAGTGATGTAAAAAGAGCAATGAAGTAAAGATTGAGTAACTTTCATGCAGACTGAACAGCACTGAACAGCACTGGTCTGTACTCAGGCAGCAGTGGCATTTAGGTCACCCTGCGGTACAGGTAGCAGCGGTCTTGCCGATGAAGCCTGTAGAAGATGATGCATGTCCTGGCTGCAGTGCAAGGGTCCTACTGCAGCGTGTGGGATGAGACCAGTGTATCAGTCATCTCTCTTTTGCCTTTATCTAGATGGCAGCCAGGATGCGTGCGTGCCAGGACCAAGAGTGAAATAACAAAGGGGGATTACAAATAGCTTGCATGACTTTTATTTTTAGCCGTGTGATCTATCAGGGTATCTCAGGTCTATTCCGAAAATGTTGCTAGGCAAAATTTAATGTAAAATACTCACATGGCTCTGTTTTAAAGATAGAAAAGGAAAATCCCTCCTGAGAGGAAGCAGTAAACCACATGGCTAGCTGAGCATTGGTGGCATTTGCTGGATTTAGTGACCAGGTTTCAATTACCCTTGAGGATAGGAGACAAACACGCTAGCACCATAAGATGGGAAATCAGCTCACTGCATATGAATTCAGAAGCACAGCCTTTAATAAAAAAATAGATGAAGAAAGAGTATATATATTTACCAGCAAAAATAGCTTATGAGAAAAACTATCTGTCATAGTGTTGCTTGTGTGTGGAAGAGAAAAAGAACTGAGAATCTGTAGGCCTAAGCCTGGCTTCATTTTATTCAGAGTTGAAAAAGATAATGTTCGTCTGTTGAGAAACCCAGTGATAACGCACAGTAGTGTAGCCCCAGGGGACAATGGGCAGAACAAGTGGGAGCGCTCCCAGCAGGCCATGCTGACTACCTGGGCCAGGAGTGTTGCGAGAGGGAACAAAATCAAATTTAGGTCCTGCAAGGAATTCAGGTGCATTGTTGGCATTCACATAATGTTCTTTAAAAGTATAATTCAATCAGTGATGGACATAAAAGATGAAATAAGAATATCACAACTTAATAAGATATTGTAAAACAAAGCAAGAGGTAAAGTATTTTAATTTACTACTTAATATGTGAAAGAGCAAACGAGACATTTGAAAAAGAATGTGTGAAGCAACAGAAGCAACAAAACTCATCAGAGTATGGTGAAAAGAGAAAACCATAAAACATGTGACAAGTTAAAGACAGAAATTAAATGACAAGCTTCCACATATGTTTAACGTGCACCTAGGCAGAGAAAATAAAGAAATAGGCAGAATTCAAAGAGATATTGAATAAGAAATTTCCAGAACTGGAGGTAGATATGGGCGTATAAATACAGACTGTCCTTAATTTGATACAATTCTTTGTAAGAAATCCACATATAAATAAGTTGCCACTCATTGCTATCATCAAACTTTGGTTACTGAGATGTTTTGTGTGATTTTTTTTCTGAGTAAAAAGTAATAATCAGCATTTCACTATCAACAAAGCTATATAGTCATTAAACAAAGATTTACTAAGTACTCACTATATTTATCTAGTATCTAGGAGCTGTTCTATGTGCCAGAAATAAAGAAGTGAAAATGAATGGCAGGGTTTCTGCCATCATGGAGTGCAGGCTCATTCAAAATGCCATTCACCACCTGGTGGCCACGGGCAAAATATTTTTTAAAAGATGCTAACATATCCAAGAAAAAAAAAACTTTTAAACCAACTATATTTCCTTACTTTTTCTTTCAAGGAATTTACTTGTTCAGTTAAGTGTAATCTTTTCACAAATACAACAAAAATTTGGAATCAATATTCGATCTGTAGTTTCCCAACATTTCACCACTATTTGTACCATTTTTGCTGCTGAGCTGATGATACCTGAAAAATTTCTGGCAATACAGCCTACTGAGTTGAGGAAATATCAGGTAATTAAATGTTGTTCAATTATTAGGGTGATTGTAGCTTAGTGAATAAAGAAATGAACAGGAAATTTAGAAGTTGGGAGTCTATTTCAAGGTGGCTGTAAAAGCATTTCAAAGCTCAGGGGCAGACATTGGGTCTGTTTCATTTTAGGTTCAGTCCCCACAGTGTAGCATGGTCCCTAGTATGAAATAAACTCTCAGTAAATATTGATTGAATATTGTGTTGTAAACGAATGACCACATAAGTCAACTACCACTAACTGTACCACATAAGATGAGTCAAAAAATAAAAAAAAAAATCTATTGTGTCTATCCTTATCACGTTCTAGGAGATGAGAGAAAATAAACTACAACATAGGAATGTATTTTACCCAATCAGAGAGAACTACATGAGAGGCTTTAAATGAAAGCTCCATATGAACTGTAATTATGATTACAGTTTTGCACTTTATAATCCAAATTAATAGTTTATCTGTACTAAATATGAGCAAAATTATAAACCCCTCCGTGTCTGGCCATACTTGCCAACCAGAGTCGCTGACTGGCATGTCATCTACGTTTGGGATTAGGAGGATGAGGCAAGTGTGTATAATGTAAAAGAAAATTAACTACAATGGTACAGCAAGCCCTCCCCTGTCCTCTTCTCAGCACACGAAGTTTATATTTGTGATCCCCCGAAAAGTTATTGGAATTCCACTGAGTCAGTTCCCATCTTCCACTTCCAGTGCAACCCATGGTAAGAAGAAAGACACTAAGACATATTTGCACTTATGGGGAGCCAAGGGGTCCTCAGTCCAGCCCTGATGATGGCTGTCCAGAACAAAGGCCTATATCCAGGACCAAACACAGACTTATTCATTTGTGAAGAAGGGATTGGCTGGAGGATAAGTGACTGTAAGAGTGGCAGGAGATATGTGAGTGCTATGAGCTGGGCTAGGTAGGAGGCCTAGGAGCTGGGGATATAGCTCAGTGGAATAAGCGCCTGCCTAGCAAGCTCAGGGTCCTGAGTTCAATCCCCAGTACTGCCAAAAAAACAAAAAAACAAAAAAACAAAAAACAAATAGGTAGGAGGCCTAAAGTCATCTCTGTGGTATGCAGAGAGAGGGATATGCAGAAAGAGTAATCTGCATAACACAGTTGAGACAGCTTCAGCTCTGCTGTGTAATATTTGAAGTCATAGTCTCTATTCCCAAGGGCTCCATCCCAGGCAACAGCGTGGAGCATTGGCTCACACATCCTGCCTCATATGGGCTCACTTGAGGGAGCAACAGGGGGTCGGGAAGACACCCCTGCTGTCTCCAAGGATTACCACCAGCACCTCAGCCAGACAGATATACATTGCTTAAAGCCAACTGAAGGGGAAAGGAAAAGTCCCAGCCAGTCCTGTACATATCAATACATGGAAATAAGGTCAGGCTTAGCTGAAAAGGAGCCAGTTGCTCCTAGTCACCCAGGTGGTCCTCCACACAATGACTGTCTAGTCTGATAGAGAAAATACCCTTAACATTTGCTGATCTCTCTCTTCATTCTTTGCTAAGAGGATCAGCTCTGAATCAGCATAAGCCAAAGTAAATTTAAGTCTTTTTCTTTTTGCCAGAAAATTCAGTCTGCATTTTCCAGCCAGGAATGGTCATTTGTAACCCGACTTAAGATCCAATTAATTGTAAGAAGGAAGCCACGATGGGTCAGGAACATGTCTTTTCACCTTTCATGGGTAGCACCTGGTAGGGTGGGCAAGATGAGTCAGTTCAGCACTTCTTCCGTGCAGCTGATGGTGGCGAATAAAAGCCCCAGTCAAGAGGGGTAGTGGCCACAGCCCGCTGTAGGCTTTGCAAAAGTAAATACTGCTTCAGGGCTGAAGCTCATTTAAAAATCTTACAGTGAGGCTGGGGATATAGCTCAGCAGCACAATGCCTGCTTGATAAGTACAAGGTCATGAGCTCAATTCCAGATACAAAAAAAAAAAATCTTAGGATGAGGAAGACCCTCAATAAATACTGAAGATCATCAGCAATTGGTTCAAATGCAAAATAGATTGAGAACAGACTAATTTGGACAGTTAAGTTGATTTGGGTTTGAAAAGTTGATGCCAGTGACAATTTAAATGCATGGAATCTGCCCAGTAGCTAAGCTGCAAGACAAGGAGGAAGAGATGAGCGCTGAACTAGTCTCTCACAAATAGACATATTAAAACTGGTCACACAAGGCTGGGTGTGGTGGCGCACTCCCATAATCTCAGTACTCAGGAGGCTGAGGCAGGAGAATTGTGAGTTTGAGGCCAGGCTAGGCTACAAAGTGAGCTCAAGGCCAGCCTGAACTGCAGAGCAAGACCCTGTCTCAAAAAGACAAACTAAATAAATAAATAAATAAAAACTGGCCACATAAGCCAGTTCTCCAGAAGTCCAGTAAGCAGGGAAGCCTGTGCATATATAAATAAACCTTAATCACTGAATTTTAAAAAATGAATATGATCGAAGCTATTTGGAGCAAGGCCAGGCTGGTGTGTTGTCTGTCTGTGTTGTGTGGGGGGATGGAGTGGGAGCTAAGTGGTCTGTGATCTTCTGGGGACCATTTCTGGACTGTGGGCACCATCACTGGCAAATTGTGAGAAATAGCACCTTGACCTTTCAGGAAGTCTCACAATAATCATATGCACTATTCAGAAATTCATTGTCCTACAGACAGGGATTCTTTCCTTTCTTTGTAGGACCATAGCAAACAATTCAAATGTTTCTCACAACCTCTCCTCACTGCCCTGTTGTAATGTCTGAAGACATATTGAGTTTTTAATTATTAGCAATCTGGCTAGCACTTTGTAGTGAAGTTTACTTGCTAATTGAGATGAAATGTGTTTTGTCATCAACAAATTGAAACAATATTGTGTCAGCATGCTATAATATTGGCTTCCTTCTTTTCAAATCCTAATATGAAAACATCATTAGTTTAGCACTATTTGGTCATCACCCTCTCTGAGCTCCAGAGCAATTCCAAAGGAATCAGATATCCCGGTACAATGTACTCAGTATGTTGAGCTCCTCTCATTAATTTTGGAAATTAAATGGTTATACTTATTAATGCGAGCTTTCACCACTCTCCACGCTTTCAAAGCCGAACTGAAAGAAAATGGCATTATAAGAATCCACACTGGGAAAATGTGACTAATGTGTATTCCTTTTTTGATGGGGGAGTGATTCTTCAAGGGCAAAGCAAATCGTTTCTGTTCTATATGCATAGGTTGGAGAGAAGCAGCTTACAAAAAAAAGGACAGGAAATAAAATAGCAGGGTAACTATCATAGAACTTCAATTTAGAATTTTTGAATTCTTTGTGCTCAGCCTATTTTCTTAGGGCGGTGCATCTGAAAGTCACAAAAATCATTACATGTGGGTTTCAGAAGGCTTACAGCTTGATGGCCCAGTCTGTTGACTCCAACTGCTTGATGTCAAATCTTCAGGATTGGGAGGGGGGTTAG